>JARHVA010000259.1:3540000-3747500 GCA_037957365.1 Torreya grandis
TTGGTGGAGCTTCCCAAAGGAAAGAAGGCATTGTAGAATAAGTGGGTATAGAGGATAAAGGAGGAGAATGCAAGTAAAAATAAATTCAAGGCCATAATGGTGGTTAAAGGTTTTGCACAAAAGAAAGGTATATATTTTGATGAGATATTTTCTCCAGTTGTTAAAATGAATTTAATTAGAATTATTTTGAGCTTACTAGCTATTAAAGATTTACACTTAGAACAGTTAGATGTAAAAACTACTTTCCTTCATGGGGATTTCAAAGAGGAAATATACATGGAATAGCCACAAGGTTATGAAGTTAATGATAAGGAGAATTTGGTGTACAAATTAAAGAAGAGTTTGTATGGCCTAAAACAAGCTCCAAGACAATGATATATTAAGTTTGACAGTTTTATGACTGAATAAGGTTATTGTAGATGTCATTTAGACCATTGTGTATATTTTAAAAGATTTGAAAATGGAAGCTATATTATTTTACTTTTATATGTAGATGATATGCTTGTAGCTGGTTTCAACATGCACAATATTAATGTACTCAAGAAACAATTAAGTGATTGCTTTTCTATGAAGGATCTAGGTGTAGCTAAATAAATCCTTAGTATGAGGATAAATAGAGATAGAAATAATAAGAAGCTGGAATTATCATAGGGAGAGTACATCAGACAAGTGTTGGAAAGATTTAATATGTAGGATGCAAAATTAGTTGGGATACCTTTGGTTACACACTTTAAATTAACAAAAGAACAATGTCCTAAAACACATGAAGAAAATAATATGATGTCTAACATTCCATACTCATCAGTACTTAGTAGTTTAATGTATGAAATGGTATGTACGAGGCCAAACATTGCACATGCAGTGGGAGTGGTGAGTAGGTTCATGAGTGATCTAGGAAGGGAACATTGGAAGGTAGTAAAATGGATCCTTCATTACTTAAGAGGGACCATAGATACAGTGTTAAGTTATGGTGGATCAAATGTGACATTATAGGGATGTGTTGACTCAGATATGGTAGGTGACTTGGATGGTAGAAGAAGCACTATAGGGTATGTGTTTAAATTAGGTGGTACAGTAGTTAGTTGGGTATCACAGTTATAGAAGGTTGTGGCACTTTCAACCATAGAGGTTGAGTATGTTGTTGCTATGGAAGCAAGCAAGGAAATAATTTGGTTATAGAGGTTTATGGAAGAATTGGGACATAGTCAAGAAAGATGTACACTATATAGTGACAATCAGATTACAATCCATCTATCAAAAAACTTAGCTTTTCACTCCATGACAAAACACATTCAGTTGTGGTGTCATTTTATTTGTTCAGTGATAGAGGAAGAGCAACTAAAATTGGAGAAGATACATACCAATGAAAATCTTACAGATATGATGACCAAGGTAGTTATAATAGAGAAGTTAAAGATTTGTTTAGAATCAATTGGTCTTCATGGATGATAATTAAATTAAATAACTTATTCTAGTCCAAATAGTATAATGGATCTAATAGCAGTGGAGTTGCTGCAATCAGTCTCCAAGTGGGAGATTGTTAGGTGTGGAGCCTGATTGTCTTCCAAGATTAGAGGTTAAAATTATGATGTTATTTTATCCAAGTTTTAGATCCCATTCTTTGCATTCCTAATGCCCCAGAGAAAATTTTTATTAAAATTGCCTTGTTAAATTGTAATTTCATAGTCAATCTAGGCTGTTAATTAAAGGTTTCTAGATCTAATGGTAGAGGTTATGTTTAGACATTTTTACCCTAAAATGTATTGATATATGGCTAAGATTTATGAGGATGAAATATTGTACACAAAGAGGAGGCAAAAAAGGTAGAGGTGTAATAGGGTTTGTTACAAGATTTTGTTTCTCCCTTATATTACTAAAAATAATATACTAGACAAGTTTAGTGGATGTAGCCCATCTTGAGTGAACCACGTTAAACTTGGTGTCTCTTGTTATGTTCATGTTTATGTTTATTTTTTGAATGTTTGATTAATTCATTTCATAGTTTCTCTTGTATGTGATTTGGGGATAGATCTGGGTTTTAATTTATCCTAACATATATTATATAAATTATATCACCATTTATAAAAACCTAAATCTATGATTAGTTGTTCCAATGTGTGACATTATTTCACAATTTCACCAAAAATACTCTTGCATAAACATAAAAACACAAATATATCTATTTACATTTGGCCTTGCTTAACAAAGTCTCATGCTTAGCTTCATTGTGTATGATCAGTTACAATCCCCCAATACTTAGTAATGTGGGCTCTATCAGGTTAATAGACCTTGTTGGCCATGTCCTTGGTTTGTTTAGACTTGTACTTTGGTACCTATACAATTAATATCCATGAACACTCTTAGCTCAATGAAGCTTCTTCATAAAAAGTATTTCATTGATATTCACTAAAACCACATATGTTATGGTACCATATATCTATATTTTTATTTCTAATAGCGTGCCTAGCTATCAAAGGCATAATAAATAGGAGCAAAAACATTAGTGTATCCATTGGGGGATAATTTTGGGTCTAAACAAGGTTAGAATTTGACCAAAAAATGTCCCATAGAGTAAAGAAAGAAATTGATTAAATTTTGAAATTTACAATAAAGAAAACAAGAATAGTTAATGCACTATCATGTCAAGAGGAAGAATGGAAGAAAGATCCAATCATATGGAAATAGGTATGAAACTTGAAAAAATATAAGTTTAAGGCCCTTTGTTTTTAAACCCAAAAAACTATGGTTTAGACATTAGATATGCCTCATCTTTAATTTGTGTCTGATTGTGATCTATAAGCGATATCAAGGAGAAATATTCATAGATTTAATCATATGTATATGTTAAATGTTTTAATAAAAACCTAGTCTCCACCACCATCAACCCAATGAATCCTCATAATTTTCTCGGTGCCATGTGTTAGTCTCATAGTGGTTTCGAGCCCTTTCAAATGCTTTCGGCACTTAACTAATTTTTCAAAAATTGTTCAGGCCACGTGTTAATATCCTAGTAGTATCAAGCTTATTTAAAAGTTTTTTAAATACTTAGTCAATTTTCAAGAAGTTGTCTAGTGAGGTAATGATGTCAACAAGGCAATAAGTAAACAAGATGCTTTCACATGTCACAATCCTAGTGACCCAATGAACTGAAACCATTCATACAAGTTCAAAGCCCTCTGGGCTAGTGGGTTATTGGGATGATGCTACATGGAGAAATCCTATTACTCTACTCTCCTAGAGATTTTTTATAGTATAGAGAGATGTCAGAGCCACTAGTCTAGTGGGATGACACTATGTGGTGTAATCCCACTGCTTCACAGCCTTGGGGTAATTAGTGTAAGCAGAACAATGTGTCAGAGTACTGAGTGAGTAGGATTATTCCACATGGTAAAATCTTACTTCACCATATGATGAATAATCAACATCCATTTGAATCGTCTAAAGAGTAAAGGAGGAGTGATAAAGATCCACATGGAAATAGCAGGCCCTGAATACATAGTGGTAGGAGAATCCAATAAATAAGAGAGCACTAGCTAGCACTCGATGGAGCTCGATCGACAGAACCTAGGGAAAGGATAGGCAAGTAAGAAGTTTCCATGTGGCCCAGATAGTAGAGCCCAACCAAGATTTAGTGAATTTATTTAGTAGTTATTACTATTTGTATAGATTATCTAACATGTATGTTTAAGGATTTTAAGGATATTTAGAGGGTTTTACATTTAATTACATTTGAATGCCCTTTGTATCAATTGGTAGTAATTTTTTTGCTATATTCCTAAATAATAAATTCAAGCTATTCATTTAGTAATAATATTTTATTTTTGAGGATTTCAAATTTATGACCTTTGTTTATAGTATTGCAGGTTTCTCATAAATTTGCTTCTATTACAAGGGGGTGAAGAAACCACATAGATATCGATGAGAGACTATTACTTTGTGGTATGTCTCTTTTTTTTTGAATTTGGTGCAGTGGTTTTATACCTCTATTGAGTTCTATAGTTTATAAGAGAGATTGAAAGTATACACCATGCTCATCTATACAATTTTGATAGCATTTTCTAATTGAATCCATTAAAATACATCTACTACAAAAATTATTGTCAAAAATGCAGATCTCTAAGGTTCCTAACATGCAATGTTGAGCCCTCAAATTTGATGCCTCTAATTATTTATGGATTTCCAACACGTGTTAACATTGGGTAGTTACAAAAGCAATGAAGATCTTTATTTAAATTTTAGCAATTGCACTTGTGGCAGGTGTAGATCCAAACTCATCAACATTTACCAAACTTACGAACAAGTATGCCAAGTTTGAAATTTTAGTGGATATAATTGCATCTTTTAATAGTATGAAGTTTTTTTGGGTTGATAAGAGGTGAAGTTCACATCTTTTAACAGTGTGAAGTTTTTTTTTAGTTGATAAGAGGCAAAGTTCAAGATGTAAGCAATGATTATCATGATTGTTACAGTCTGATGGCCAAGGCAAGGTTGCATGAAAACCTACTTGAAGACCTATATCGAAGTGTTCTAGCACAAAAATCACATCATATTGTATAGGATTTGGTCTGGTTCATTTTGCATGCAATTCATAACTCATAATAATATTAGTCAAAGCATTTAATACAAATGCTCGATGTGAGTTTTTAGTTCCTTGAAATTATTGTTCTCTAAAATTAGATCATAAATAAAATCTCTATTTTTTTCACAGTCCATGAGATTGAGAATGAGATTTTTGGGAATAAACTATGTATAAATTTTTGGATAGACACGGTTTAAATCACCACTCTTGATTCATCATTACGTAATGCATCTGTGAGTTTTGGTCTCCCAACAGCTCTATTTTTTCAAAGAAGTGTTTCAACACACAGCCATTTCAAGGTTTTTTCCCATTGGTGACTTCAGGAGGTGAAGAGCTTAAATTTGATCAGCCTTGGGTGACATTTTGATGGCTTCCTAGTTTTTTAGTCATAGCGAGACTTAACAATTTATTTTGAAGGTTGCCCAAGGTCACATATCAGTCTCATATCAATCCTGAGCCCTTTCAAATGCATTTGAAACTTAGCTAATTTTTTTAATTTTACCCACCACGTGTCATTCTCCCAACAATCTTGGGCCTATTCAAAAGTCTATTAAAGACTTAGTCAATTTTTAAGAAGTTACCCAATGTGACAATGATGTCAACAAGGCAACGAGCAAGTGGGATGCTTTCACATATCATAATCTCAGTGACCTAAAACCATCCATACAATTTCAAGGCCCTTTGGGCTAGTAGGTTAGCAGGATGACACCGTGAGGCATGATCCCACTACTTTGTAGCCTTAAGGTAGTCCATGTAAGCAAAATAGTGTGTTAGAGTAGCAGGTAATCAAGATGACATCATGTCTCACTTCACTACAGGAGGAATAATCAGCATATGTTTGAAGCATCTAATGATTAAAGGAGGAGTGAGAAGGAGCCACATGGAAATGGCAAGCCCCAAGTACATAGTGGTAGGAGTGCCCAATGAATAGGAAACTACCCTGGAGGGCCTAGTGAAATGTAGTCAACCTGCTAAGTACCTATATCCCTAATATCATGCCACATGGTTTGATCTCAAGTGATCAGAGGATTAATTGCCAAGGCAGGGAAGTTAAACCCCAATACTCCAAGTCTCTGAATTGGTGTCGTTCTATGTCACCTATGACTCCATCTCCTATAGCACCATATGAATGTAGATTGAAGGTATATATTATAACATAGTTATTTAAACTGGTCAAATAATTTTAAAATAGGGCTTTAGCTTCACTAGATGTCAATAATCTATCTACATTGCCATCTCTAAGTAAAGAGGTAGATTAAAATACTAACTGGCCAAAAACCTCTTGCACAAATTAGATCCTTAATTATCTATATGATTGAGCTTCCTTGAGGTCCTAAAGTATCGAGATCATGCCATGTGACATGATCCAAGGGACCCATGTGCTCAAGAGGTTGATGGCATTTCGTTGGGCCCTCTAGCCTTGGGCTTTCTGTGATCCTGCCATGTGGCACCAACCTAGAAACTCAAATTATTAGGGGTTTGAATTTCCTAACTTGGTTTTCAATCCTTTGATCACCTAAGATCATGCCATGTGAAATGATCCTCACAATCCAAATACTCTATGTAGACCTTTATAGAGCTATAACTCAAGACACTTATTCAACAACAAGGTGTAAGCTTATATGGAAAATTACCTTCTTTATTTAATAGCTATAAAAAATTATAAAGAACAATCAACTCAGTCACATTAAAAATAAGTCACATGACCAAAAACAATCATTGGGATTTTATGAAAAATTAAGTATCAAAATCATCAATTATCGAGTCTACATCATGCAATGCATAGAAAAATGTCCCAGTAGTCTCAAGCCTATTCAAAAGCCTTTTAAAAATAGTCAATTTGTAAGAAGTTGTTTACTAAGGCAATGAAATCAACAAGGTAGTGGGAAAGTGGGATGCTTCCACATGTCACAATCCTACAATCTTGATGACCTAGAACCATATGTACAAGTTCAAATCCCTTCGAGCTAGCAGGTTAATAGGATGATGCCATGTGGTAAAATCTTGTTGCCCCTCTCTCCTAGATATTTTCATGCAACCTAGAGAGATGTCAGAGCCTCTAGGATAACAAATGAGGGGATGGCATTATGTGGCATGATCTCATTATTCCATAGCCCCAAGACAATATGTGTAAGCAGAGTAGTGTGTTGGAGTAAAAAATGAGTGGGATGACTCTACGTGGTAAAATATTACTTCACCATAAGAGGAAAATTTAACATCCATTTGAAAGCCTCTTCCAAGTAAAGGAGGAGTGAGAAAGAGCCACATGGAAATGATAGGCCTTGAGTACACAATGAAAGGAGTGTCCAATGAATAGGAGAGCACCCCAGAGGGCCTAATAAAATTTAGTCAACCTCTCAAGCACCTGGGTTCCTGGGATCAAGACATGGCATGATCTTAGGTGATCGTAGAATTGATGGCCAAGGCAGGGAAGTCAAACCCCCAATACTTTGAGTCTTTGGGTTGGTGTTTCTTGGTGTCACTTATGACTCAATCTCCTACAACACCATATGAATGCAAATTGAAGGTGATTGTTGTAACATAGTTATTAAAACTAGTCAAATAATTTTGAAATCAAGCTTAAACTTCACTAGATGTCATTAATCTATCTACATTTCAGTCTCTAATCGAAAAGGTAGATTAAACTACTAACTAGCCAAAAATATCTTGCACAAAGTAAAGCCTTAATTGTATATATGATTGAGCTTCCATAAGGTCCTAGATTGTTGAGATTATTTCATGCAACATGATCCCAAGGACCCATGTACTTGGGAGGTTGACTATATTTCACTAGGCCCTTTAGCCTCTAGCTTTCCGTGATCCTACCACATGACACCAAACTAGAGACTCAGAGTATTTGGGATTTCACTTCCCTATCTTGGTCGTCAATCCTTTGATTACTTAATATTGCATGTGGCATGATCTTAGCAATCCAAATAATCTATGCAGACCTTTATATCCATATCAAAAATGTAGATGCCCAAGAAACTAAATATACAAATATTTTCAATGTTGAAAACTTTGTTGTAGGAAACTTTGGGTCTGTTGTTTGAGCTTGACGTCTACACCTCTACACAAACACTTACATAAATATCCAGTGTCCCAAACAAAATCAAACACTCTCTCTGTAATCATGAAGACATAAAGTTGCTTCCCCTTAAAACTTTGCACCACTACATAATTCATCAACATAGATTAAAAAAACAAAAAAAATTACTAATTTATACAACAAAGCTTAAACAATTAAAATTCACATATACAACAGCACAACCACTACCTATCCCTTGCTAATTTGCATAACTCAACATAAACCCTTTTGTGCAAATTGCATTTGCTTAAATGCCTCTACTTTCTTATCACAGTACATAGATTTTGCATACCCTACAACCTTGTCACTCCAAAAATTACATCTGTTCAATGGATCTCATTTGAAAGCCTTTAAGCCTCATCTGAGAAGCTACTCTATGCAAACCATTTGCCTCCATTTCTAACATACAAAAATTAAAATCTCATTACTAGAAGAATGTTGATGTTCTTATCAATAGAGTATAACTCAAGACAATGATTCAACAATAAGGTGTAAGTGTATATGGAAAATTGTCTTATTTAATATCTATAAAAAATTGGAAAGAACAATCAAATAAATCACATTAAAAATAAGGCACATGACCAAAAACAATATTGGGATTCTCTAAAAATTTAAGTATCAAAAGCATCAATTATCGAGTCGACATCATGCAATGCATAGAAAATTTATCTCAGATCTTACATTTTTTTTATTCAAACCAAATCATGCATATAAATTATGTCCATCAAGAAACATAAAAAGCTAGAGATCTGTTAAATTTATTGACATGCTTTACAATTCCTTGATTTATTTATTCCCTTACTAAAGAAATATATGGAAAAGTAATGGCTAAACTTGCATATCCTCGAATCCATCTAACATTAATTATACCTGCCATTTACACAATGTTGTGAGACAGGTTTCTAATTCAAAAAGTTTATGTGTTAGTCATTTTGTTCGCTTGTCACTTGTCTTTCCTTAGACTACAATATGTGTCAGCTTAAGAAACTCAATAGGTGTTGTGAGAGCAACTCGATAATTAAACCTATAGTTTTGCCTTTAGTTTGGCTTAGGTTTTTCCAATAGCCTATATTTTCAATAGAACACCTATTTTTTTTCTCTATCTCTCTTTTATTAAGCCATGGAAAATATTATAATTCTTCGCTATTTATTTATTTATTTATTTTAAAAGGAAAAAAATTGGAGGAAAAATTTAAATCTATCCACCACAACCATAGCCTTTGTGCTTGTTTTCATTCTACTTATCTATGTATTTTAATATATAGAACATAAATATAACTAACATGAATAATATATATAATAATATATAACATTACTACATACATTACTAACATACTATTACATTTTCCACCATAACCTCCACTAGAAATATGAAATCCTTCTTATTTAATGCTTCATGCATTAAAACTAAAATGATTTGATTGCTCAATGGTTTCATCTATAAATGGCATATAAATTAGCAAGTTTTTAGGTTTGATGACATAGTACGTGCAAAGCTCATTTCAATGTTCATTGTTAGCGTAAGGCCCTCACCTTAGCATCCTCAACTATGCTTAGTATGTCATAAATAGCTGCCACCAAATTTAATTATGGATTCTGACTACCACTTTGCACAAGATTGAGACACATCACATGTTTATATCTTCCCCAAGTTACATATTATGCCAATCAAGGCCTTAACTACATAAACATAGTTTAACAAAGTTTATGGCACTAGTTCCCACACATCTAATTTATCTTCATGCAAATTGCTCAACTCACCTAAATTGTAATTCATATCCATGTCAAACCATAAATCAAATGTTCTAGAGATATAGTTACCACCATCGTACCCAATCTCAACCTGCCATGTCAAACAAGCAACCTCATCAAATCAAGCATTGCAAATTTCTTGCAGTAGGTATTGAAACTGCTTCAAGACACTTGTTAATTTTTAAAAAGGTCTTGTTTCCAATAACATATAACTTTAATTAAATATTATAGATTCATAAACATATTTATATTCCAATACTAACACAAAATACATTTACCATTACAATATATTTTCAATTTTTATTTTTATTTTTATTTTTAATAGTTATTATGTTTAAAAAAGGGCTTTCAACTCAATACTTTTCAAACAAGTGTCGTGGGGTGACTTAAGTACCTAATAGTTTGCATGTTACTATTTGTTGGAAAGTTATTTTGTGGAATATAGACAAAATGATACTATGAATTAAAATATCAATATTATAATTGACACAATAGTATGTGACGTGTATGCTACACATTAATAACAAAAGTCATCAAAGAGGATTTAAAAAGGAAGGAATGTGCATACTATGAAGACAAAATGTTAATGCAAAGGAAAATATCAATATTATAGTTAACACAAAAGTAAAATGCATTCTTTATAGTTCGATTTGGAAAGTGTTATTTGAAATTGAAATGTATTTTTCTGTAAAGTGGAAACTACTACCATGGAGACATAGAGACTGTTTGCATGTTTTTACTCAAATGCATTTTTTAAGGATTTTCCTCTTGCATGTGCTTCAGCCACTTCAATATTGCACCATAGCACAACCACTTCAAATCTTGCAAGGACTCCACCCACTTCAATATTGTAAGCATGTAAACATGCAACTTTATGAGATATATAAATTCAAATACATAAATTAGCATGTAAACATTGGCTATCTTAAGAGATATAATGGAATACAAGCATAAAAATCAAGGTACAAATCAATTTTAAAATTTAAATAGCCAAATTAACTCTATAGAATGTTGTAAAACATGCATTGTTAGCTTTAGTAATTATAAAAATCTGCAGTCCATACCTTATGGTATTTCACAGCTTACTTGTTATTCCTAAAAATAAGTTATCAGGAGTATTGGTTCCAGTAGTTCGTGGGAGTGGAAAATTAAAAAAAAATGTTTGTAAAAAAGATGAGGTCAAGCAACCACTTGGAAAAATAAAATGGGGCATTGATTTGATGCAAGATGTGGTTGTGAGAAGATGAAGGGCTTTGGCCAATTAGGTGGAAAATGAAGCTATGAAATCATTGATTGTGTTTTAGAATTTAGCTAGTGAATAATAATTTAATTTAGACACATTGAAACTATTAATATGAGGTTATGGTGATTGAAATATTTGAAATTACATAGCAGTGGCAAAGAACATGTACATGAGCATTGAAGTGTTGCATAATTGTATTGAACAGATGATATCCAAGATTGGTCGGTTCATCAAAATCAATGAAGATCTAAACCTGAAACATAGAAACTTTATTTGAGTTTGTGCTTAAGTGGATTTATCCAAATCAACTATTCTGACCCAGGGAATATGTTGAAGTGGAGTTTGATTTGCTCAAGGTATTGTGATAAGACTGGTGTAAATGTTGATAAAATTAATCAATCTTAAATATATCAAACATATTTATACAAACTCGAAGAAAAATAATAATGTCTAAAAGTGTTTGATATGTAGAATTTAACTTTAAAATAAAGACTAATGAAAATGTTAACTATAAAATTAATAGAGATTGCACTAAGCCCATTAGAGGACAAGTGGGGTGAAATGTTAAAAGGTAGATCACTGCCATAAATGATTTTACAACAACCAACACACATGCATATTCACATAGGTAGGTAGATATATAATCTTAAATTGTACCCCTTAGGTTTCAATGTTATGACCAAACTCTAAAGTAAATGGACATTTGCTAATCTACCTCCACCCTAAAGGTCATACATAGACAAGGTTGGAGCTTGGGCAGCTAATAAGTGTGGGCTTACATTTGAGCCTAGAGCCTAGCCTCTAATGAAGGAAAAACTTATAAAATCACAAAAACTAAAGTTTCATTAACTACTAATCATAAAATCTATCTAAGAAAGCAGACCATGCTTAGCACATGAGCTTAGCTTCTTTCCCTAGCTTCAAAATCATTGGATAGAAATAGTAGCTTATCCTCTCTATTCTTTCTGGATAGATATCGCATCTACCCCTCAAAATGTGAAGAAAAATTATACATATTATTCTCTAAATTAAAAATCAGAATATATAATAATGCATCCAAACATCCATTTTATCAAATTGTTATCATCGATGGGCTCCTAGATCTAGTTCTAAAAATTTGAAGGATTGCCTTGCCATTATTTTAGATGTAATTAGATTGGACATTTGGTGGTGAATTTTACTCTATTTGCATATCTATATCCATGTTACACTAGTTTGCCAATTGGAACAAGATAGTAAATAATTATGCTTGGCCACTTAGGGATAACAACTAGTAAAGAATAAATGATGTGTTATGCCTTGTGCATGGTAGAAATGTCTCTAAAACTCAGCAAGGAAACTTTGGGGTAGTTGGTTTGATGATCTAGTGTTTGTTCTTTAACTAGATGAATCATATATTAGTGGAGGTGATGATGATTTTGTAGCTCTGTAGAGATTTTATGAATCAAATCATAAAATCTCTATGAATCTGGTTATTTTTGTACAAAAATATGATGAGATAGATTGTTGTATAAAACTTTAAATGTGGTTTAATTTTTTATTTGTTGTAATTAGTTTTCCATGTTGTATAAAAATAAATGGCAAATATTTAGCAACCAAACATAGACACTTATTAGTTATTATATATAAAAATGAAGGTTTGTTAAACAATTAACATAGTCTAATTCTACGAATAGTGCTTACCTTTACAAGGACTTGGATTTATGGTTTGAGTTGAGCTTGTACGGTTGCTTAATTGGGATAAGAAAAAGCCTATAGCATTTTCAATGTAGCTATGAGTATTACTTGTAGAAATGGAATTATTTATCAATGTTGAGGAGTTTGCAAGCAGCTACAACATTTTTCAAATGGTAAATTGTTAGGCAGCTGCAGACCTTCATTGTTAATTCATGGAACAATTTAGTTAATGAAATTATTTTTTATCAATATTGAAAATGCCTTGCATGGTGAGTTCTGATAGTAAATAGATCATGCTTTCTTTGTTTTGTAGATAATATGTGCATGTTGTTATCTTTAGTGCAGGTAGCAATTCATCTAGCACATGATCTTTTATAATGCATTGGAGGTTACTATTGGCTTTGGTTTTTATATTGCACAACCAGTAAGTGGGAGTATAAGTATGGGCATTATTTTTTTCAATTGTTATAGTGAGTTGTGGATTCTTGCATGGGATGAAATCAGTTCACCACTGGATTGCAATTTATGCAAATAGGTTCAAATGGTGTTGAATATGCCTTTACAATTGATAGATACCATGCACTTGATTTGGTATCAATGGTGAAAAACATTATTGGCATTATTTTTCAGCTAAATATAGTACTGATTGAAAGGAATTTATTATTGACTAGGTAAATTAATATTACATCTAAAAATAAGCAATTGCAATATGAAGCTGAATATAAGAAAATGTACCTCAATTGTTTTGTTGATGAGGGCTTGTAGGCATTGGAAAGTTTTTTTACCATTGACAGAAGTGATAAATTTGGACTGTGTTCTCCATAGTGTTTTATCTTCTATTTGGGTTCATTTTGCTAGGTTTTTTAAGAGGAAAATAATTGGTTCTTTTTTGTGAATTTTGCTTTCTATGTCATTGTACTAATGTATAAGTGTGTGGGATAAATACACCTATTAGTTGAAGAAAATAAAAGGAATTATTTTTTTGGAAAGTGAGGATGCAATGAATTTCTTGTAATAGAATGACAATATATAATTTTTTGCTTACCTTTGTTGTGTCAGTTGGAGAGTTGCCATTTGTTATATCCACAGTAAGTTAATTGTCTATCTTTTGTGTAGATATACAGATGGTTGTTATTGTAGTAGTGACATAGTGCTCTATCTTGCTCAAAATTTATGTATTATGGAGTTAAGAATGAACATATGCAGAAAGAACACTTGGTTAATGCATTTTATTGTGGTGTTATTATTCACTAGTAATATAAAATTTGAATTGCCTTTATCGTAGATGCTTTTTGGAATAATTCAGAAGTCTTTGATAGATATTGAATTATGTGGAAAAAGGTTTTGTTCATGTTTTTTATCCATGTCTTAGCTAAATTTAGTGTTATTGTCATTTTTCCTTGTATGTTTGTCATATCAATTCGTAGTAGCTCTTTTGCCTTTTGCTTATCAAGCATTGTCTTGTAAATGATAAGAATGTCTCCTTCAAAAATTTATACACTTATGTAACTGTTTATGTCATCAATTGTTAGGGGCTTGTTATGTCCTTGTTCGGGCCTCCATGATATAAAATTAAACAACATAGTTACGCATAATCAAAGAACAAGTATCGTATTTGTGTTTTACAATATGGATTTATCAACATGATAACTAAAAGGGATGGATATGCACTTATACAACCTACAAAAATTAAACAAAATTAGCAATGATGATGATTGGATTACATATCAGTAACTAATCAACATAGATTAATGTAATGGAGCATACAAAACAACAAGAAGATATGATTGTTATCAATTCACATTAATAGCAGACCATGGCATTTTATGATAAATATGTGTAATTACCAAAAATCTGAGATTTTTTGTTACATATTTTTGTTGTTTGGTGACTATTTGTATGTGCATATGCAAATATTTAAATGCCAAAAAATAATATTAGTCAAGGAGATTCTAGAGACAATATTTATTATTAAAAATCAATAAAAACTAACATTGACTTGTGTGCTAATATTAAATGCGCATAACCAATTAGTATGTCATGGATAAAAGTGCAAATACAAATTGAAGCAAATGGAAGATGTTAAAGCTATTTTTGGTGAGTTAGTTGCTTGTTACAAACTCAAATTTGAATCTATTTCAATTATGGTAAAGTATAATAGGAACACCATGATTCAGATCTCTACATCTTGAATTACAATAGCATATATTCATATGTGACCATAAAATCATAAAGTGTATATGGAATTTGTTAAAAATTTTATCTTATACTAGTTATAAATTGTTAGAAGCATAAATATTTAACAATTTGTGTTGTCTCTATTAAAAAAATCATTTAGGTTCTTTATTTTGTGCTTAGTCACATTTATGAATAACAAACTAAAAGTTAAAACCCAATCGAATACCATGTCTAACTATTTAAGGATGGTGGAGGCTTATAGTTTATATTATGGCAATAGTTGCATCAGAATTTTATAAATACATACCTTTTCAATTTTTCGAATACATCCATTCCTTAGTAGTTAAAGCCATGTGAGCAAAATTATGAGGGATATTTGATCCAAGTGGATCCATGTACCGTTCCATTTTTTTCAAAGCCTTCAAATTTTGTTCAAATCATTTGTACATCGTAGAATTTGTCGAGAGCTTTCTAGTGCTTCTTCCAGAATGAAAAACGGAGTCTGGATGCTAAAGATATAGCTAGTTGAAGAAATCTTGCGATAGGTTAAAAAAAAGGGGTGTCGAAAGTGACGTGACACTGTTGAAATATGCCAAGTGGACCAATAGCCATTTGACACGTCGAAAAATAATTTGGTGCAAAAAAAAATTTGTTTGGTGTTTTTATTCACATGTTATTTGAGAAATTTTCAAACATTTATCACTTTGAAACAAGGTGCCAAAGGCCAACTTGCACATGCTACCATGTCACCCGCCACGTCACCCCACCAATCATGCTATGACCAAGTCTAAACGGTGGCCTAAGTTAGCACCTAAGTCTTAGGCATTTGAAAAGGGTATCAACTTGTCTATTTTAAGCATTGAAAATTGTTATTCCCAGCAAATGTGGGACAAAGCAAAGTCAAAATGCGCCCTAAAAAGAAGGTCGACAGTTCCCAAGTGCCTAGAAAGGAGGCTGATAGTTTTGAACCCTGCACCTTTGGCGCAAAAGGATAAGGCTTTGACCACTTCAGCTATGGAGGTTGAAGTGTTATAAAAGGGACAAAATTCTACTTGAATATACACAAGAAGCCGATTGTGTAAAGAGATTTAAGAAGGTTAGAGTCTTATTATTGCTTTGTACGACCTTAAGCCATTATTTTCAGGTCTGAGAGATATAATTATAGGCAAGCAGAGATCAGAGAAGGTGAATTGAAGACTTGTATTGATTTTGGAAGCCATTTGTTACACAAAATTAATGAGAACGGTCCTCATTTCGAACCGACCCGGAGACGTAGGCTATTGAAGCCGAACTCCATTATCAATTGCTGGTGATTTCTTATGATTTTCTCTAATTATTATTATATTCTGATCTTCATTTTAATTTTGGTTTTAATTTATTTATACAAAATTAAACAAAAAAAAAGTGAGAAATTGAAGGATCTCTTAAATATGAAAAAGTGTTTTTCGAATGTACTACACTTGTATTTTTAGTTTACAGATCAGATTTTTGGTATCAAAGCGGTTGTTATTTAACAATGATTGCTAGTGTATGTTGACAAGGTCTAAATCTCAAAAGGGTGAAGGAAAACTCATTGAGTATAATCCAGAGATTGGTTAAAGGTGTGCTTCAAGGATGGCTGAAGAAGAGATCGAATTCGAACAAGCTTTCCACTGAGCCTTCATGGACATGAGAAGCATGGTTGATGAACTATACCATGACAAACAAAGGAAATCTGAGAATGAAAAAGAAGGTGATTCATGAGAATCAAAAGGTAAAGAAACTTAAAAACCTTCTTCATCAGATGATGGTAAAAAAACTGTGGAATCTCTCCCTTCACTAAAATTGGATATTAAGTTTGAATTATCAATGTTTAATGGTGAAGTTAATGCCAAAAAGTTGGATAATTGGGTCAAGCAGATTGAAGTTTATTGCAGGGTCCAAAAGATTGCAGGGGATGAGTCAAAAATTAATTTGGCTACTCTTTGTATGGGAGGCACAGCTCTCATCTGGTGGGAGAGTAAGTTGAAGGAAGCCGTGCTTCAAAAAGGTAACTCGACTTCTACTTAGAATGAATTTATTGAAGAACTCAGAAAGCAATTGATGCAGGAGCATCTACACACACATCTTCAGGCAAGACATGGCTACAAGTCATGTTCGAATTCAAATTTCAAATCATTATGTTTTCCCTCCAAAAATGTTGTTAAGGAGGAATAAATGTAAAAAAATAAAAGTAAAAAGAAAATAGTTGGGGATATTGAGGTAATAATGGAGGAGTGGTTGAAACTATTTCAACCTTAGTATGTTATTGTAATTGAAAAATTGTTTTTGGTTTTACCTTGAGCCAAGTTTGGCGTAGAGGTTAGAGAAGAGGTTTTTGATTAAAAGCAAAAGAACAGTCATTAAGGAGGAGGAGAGGAGAGGTACGTAGAAGAAGAAGAGGGAGAGAGAATCTCCTTTAGGGAGAGGAGTCCCGAAGGCCATTTGGCCTGTATTATCTTGTTCTGACTCATGGCAATGAAAGCGAGTCCCTGTTTCTAGAAAAGCTGAACATTAATTATTAAGATAATGGAGGTGTTGAATTGTTGGATGGACCTGCAGAAGAGAATGGATCGTGGTATGGAACAAAGTAGTTCATATGCTTGTTGATGAAGTTCGTTGATTATGTAGATAGGAAGATACTTGTGGAGGCAGCATGGAGGCTTAACAGAGGTATTTTCAGCTCTCAGGATGAATTTTTAGGCTGCAGCAAGGATGATCCACTCGCCATTTTAGGGTCCAACTTACCAGCATTTTTGTTACGTAATTTCTGGTCTGGTAATAAGATTTGTTTTTTTATTCATGCTTGTCAATATTGTGCGCCAAAAGTATTTTATTATGGGTATAAGATCATGTGTGGCACACCGTGTCCCAGGAATATATATTACAATGTTACATTAGGAATCACGCTTCATGAATTTATCATAATTACGCTTCATGAATTTAGTATATGATTGCTGCTCCATGTACATTTAGAAAGAACTCGGGTAGTGTTATGCCCATTTAAAGTCCCTGTCTTCCATTTGGATGACCATATTTTGCAAAATTCTCACGAGCTATAGGATCGGTAAGAGCCTGGTAAGCTTTTGATATAAGCTCTACAAAGTACTTATTCACCTCTGGATCTAGATCTTTATCAGGGTTTACGATATGGGTTCTTGATCTCTGCTTCAGAAGCTGTAGGTTCTAATCCAAGAATATAAAATGGCTTAAAAGGTTGAACCTTGTGAGTAATATGGTTGACATAATAAACAAGAAAGAACATTATTATCCAGAATAGAATAAGCGTCAAGATTATTACTTGTTGAAAATTTGGAGATCCTTGTGGACAGGGAAAAGGTGTCTACCATATTAAATAATACACAGATTATTGGAAGTCGTGGGGACTCAGCAGTGAGTCGTAAAGGTTTATTAAGTGCAGACCTGCTCATACAGTCGCTACCAATGGTTGTTACAGACTTTATTACATGTTGGGCGTGATTCTTATAGCAGACCAGCAACCTGTTCACAGTGTCTGATTGTATAATGGTTTGGGAAAAGCAATGAGCAAGTCATGGTGGACATATTCTAACCCATGGTAATCTGTTTGTGACTGCTAAGTACTTCTGGGCAGCGTAGAAGATTATTATGAGGGTGATGTGTGAGTCTGAAAGGGTGCAGACTTGTCTACACAATGACCACCATTCTTGTTGCTAACTGTTGGTAATAACTGGTGTTGGATCTTTGCTTATTCTACTTGTCTGAGTCGCATATAGAACCTATATGTGAGACCTTAGCTAGAACATCCAGAATAAACAAGGTATCAAGTTCTCATATAGTAGCTATCTTTGTTCCGATGAGTATGCATGGAATACAGAGCAATAACACGTCACTAGCAAATAATCTATAACCGTAAAGTGATTTTACTTATTTTATGTTACATTCCTTTGAGCAGCCATTCTGCAGATTCATGTATTTTTCATATTGTTGGCATTGGCATGGATTCATAAAATTTGTTTGAAAGCAAGGATCATTGTATTCTCATCATTTGGTATCAGAGCTTGAAGCTCTTGGGATCTGCTGGAGGAAAGGATTGAGCAAATTTGATATCTGATTTGAATTTATTATGTTAAAAAAAAAGAAGCAAATAGGTGAAAAGGAAGGCAGTCAAGCCATTGGGGCTTAAGAGAAGAAGAAGATCCAAGAGGAAGCTTGGATAGTTTGCCAAAAGACTAAGGTGAAACAGACTTAGGTGAGGTAAAGGATGCAGTTTGAAGAATTGAGAAGAGAAGCTCAGAGAAGCTCAAAAGTAAGGGAGCAAGTGAATGCTCAAGAGGAAGATCCAAAGTAAGGTAAGCTTGGATTGTGATTTGTGTTTTGTTGAAGTATTGTATAAAGAGTTGCTGCAGGATGGATCAAAAGACTAGGATGCAAAAGGCCTAGGTGAGATCAAGGAGATTGTCAAAAGACCAGTCAAGGAGAAAAGGCTTGGGTGAGACCAGGGATCAAAAGACCAAGGTGGAAAAGACTTGGGTGAAGATCTTAGAAATGGAAGCATTGTTGAAAGCACTACAGAGCAGCAAGGTATATGAGGGCACCAAGAAGAAAGCAAGCATCAAAGGTATGGACAGTTTTGTAATTAATAAAGAGATTGCTAATTTGAAGAGAGAATTAGCTAAGGTTAAAGATGAATATGAGTCTTGGATGCAGATGGATAAGCAATCATGGGTATGGCCAATAAAAAAGAGGATAAAGTGGCCAATAGATCTCCTAGTGAAGAGGAGAAGAAGGCAAATGAAGATTGCAATGAAGAGGGAAGCCCAAAGAGGCAAGAAGATAAGAAGGTTGCCAAGTGAGCAGCAAGAGGAAGAAGTTGAGAAGAAGGTTCTCATTGTGGAGGACAAGAGAGGAGAAGAAAGAAAAGAGGAAGTGCCAAGAAGAGCACTTGGAAAGATGGGAGTGTTGATGAAGAAGACACTCATGGAGACATTATGGTCTCTTGTTTTTATATCTAATGCTATTTTTGCATGGGTAAATGTAGGTATGAGCAGCCTTATGAAGGTCAAGAGAAGGACCTTGGAGAGTGAAGAGATTGGTGCAAGAGAAGACACCAATTGCACAAGTGAATGTGAAGGAATGAGAAGAGAGTTTGCTGCTATTGATAAAGAAGAAGAGATGCATTGGTTAATGCATAATGGAGGTGTTGAAGAACCCATACAAGCAAGGGAAGAGGTAGAAGATGAAGCTGAATTCCAAGATGCCATTGAATGTCAAGAAGAAGAAAGAGGACAGCCAAGCACAAAGGAAGAGAAAGATTGCTCCGTGGAACAAGCTATCAAAGAGGTAAATGAAGTGTTAAGTGTTGATTTTGATTGTTATTGTGAGCATGAAGATATTAATACACAGGTTAGAAGAGGCAAGAGGAAGATGAAGTCCTCACACAAAGCAGTCAATCATGGCTACATAATGCTTAAGTGGATGGTGAAGCACACAAGCAAGCAACAAGTAAGCAAGCAGGCAAGTTTACCTTATAAGATTGATTTTTCTCATATTCCTAATATGAATGTAAGTGTGCAAGAAAATAAAAGGACAAACAAAGTTGGTTTTTTAGTAGTATCACAAGGGCATGGTTATAGGATGCCTAAATGGCTTGAGAAGTCAATTGATAAGAAGAAGAAACAAGTATGGGTGCCTAAGAAGGCAAAAAGTGAAGATGTGAGTGTTGAGGTAACAACACCAAGAACTCAACAGAAAAAGGTGAAGGATGACACAAGTATATGGAAAGGTAAACCAATTGTTTCTAATGATGGTTTTGAATCATTTAATAATCTTTTTATGGAAAATGAAGAATGGAAAGTGGCTATGAAAACTAATGAACAGCAAGGAGAGAGTTCAAAATGGATGGATGATGAAAGTGGAGATGTGAAATCAGTTCACATGTTTGAAAAGAGTAAGGAGATACAAGGTAAGGGTGCTTCAATTATTTTTGATAAGTATATTGATGTTGATGAAGAAGTTGGTTATTGTGAAGACAAGCTAAGAAAAGATGAGATAAGAGGTAAAGGGCAAGTAAGCCTTGTGTGTGATCAGCCCAAATTTGATGAAGAGAATGATGAGATAGATGAGATCTCACTAAAGGAAGAGTTGAAGATGTTGGAGCAGCTGTTTGGTCATTCAAGAAAGATGAATGAAGATACAAGCCATGGTGAAGACACCATTGGAAAGAGCGAGACAATACAAGAGCAAAGCAAAGAGGTCAAAACAGTTTTGATCAAGGAGCAGAAATGTGAAGACAGCCAAGAGGCTTCATGGCCTCAAATGTTTTCTACTAAGGTGGCTTTGAATGTTTTGTATGCATGTATGAAGGTTGCTAAAGTGAATGACATACATGAGTCCTTGGAGAAGCTCATGGAACAAGAAGAACAACAAGAAGATTTTGAAGACATGTATGAAGATGATGAAGCATGGAAGTAGGAGCTGGCAGCTGAGAAGGAGATAAGAAGAAGGACATACCAGAAAAGGAAGAAAAGCAAGAAGCTGAAGGACAAAGAATATCAAAGACAAATAGTGGCATTGGCATTAACAAGAAGACCTTGGAATCCAGGTATACAAGTGAAGACTAAAGTGAGGAGGAAGCATGACATTTGAACTAAGGTTCAAATCTTTTCTAGAGGGAGAGTATGATGCAGGAGCATCTACACACACATCTTCAGGCAAGACATGGCTACAAGTCATGTTCGAATTCAAATTTCAAATCATTATGTTTTCCCTCCAAAAATGTTGTTAAGGAGGAATAAATGTAAAAAAATAAAAGTAAAAAGAAAATAGTTGGGGCTGTTGAGGGAATAATGGAGGAGTGGTTGAAACTATTTCAACCTTAGTATGTTGTTGTAATTGAAAAACTGTTTTTGGTTTTACCTTGAGCCAAGTTTGGCGTAGAGGTTAGAGAAGAGGTTTTTGATTAAAAGCAAAAGAACAGTCATTAAGGAGGAGGAGAGGAGAGGTACGTAGAAGAAGAAGAGGGAGAGAGAATCTCCTTTAGGGAGAGAAGGAGTCCCGAAGGCCATTTGGCCTGTATTATCTTGTTCTGACTCATGGCAATGAAAGCGAGTCCCTATTTCTAGAAAAGCTGAACATTAATTATTAAGATAATGGAGGTGTCGAATTGTTGGATGGACCTGCAGAAGAGAATGGATCGTGGTATGGAACAAAGCAATTCATATGCTTGTTGATGAAGTTCGTTGATTATGTAGACAGGAAGATACTTGTGGAGGCAGCATGGAGACTTAACAGAGGTATTTTCAGCTCTCAGGATGAATTTTTAGGCTATAGCAAGGATGATCCACTCACCATTTTAGGGTCCAACTTACCAGCATTTTTGTTACGTAATTTCTGGTCTGGTAATAAGATTTGTTTTTTATTCCTGCTTGTCAATATTGTGCGCCAAAAGTATTTTATTATGGGTATAAGATCATGTGTGGCACACCGTGTCCTAGGAATATATATTACAATGTTACATTAGGAATCACGCTTCATGAATTTATCATAATTACGCTTCATGAATTTAGTATATGATTGTTGCTCCATGTACATTTAGAAAGAACTCGGGTAGTGTTATGCCCATTTAAAGTCCCTGTCTTCCATCTGGATGACCATATTTTGCAAAATTCTCACGAGCTATAGGATCGGTAAGAGCCTGGTAAGCTTTTGATATAAGCTCTACAAAGTACTTATTCACCTCTGGATCTAGATCTTTATCAGGGTCTACGATATGCCTTCTTGATCTCTGCTTCAGAAGCTGTAGGTTCTAATCCAAGAATAGCAAATGGCTTAAAAGGTTGAACCTCGCGAGTAATATGGTTGACATAATAAACAAGAAAGAACATTATTATCCAGAACAAAATAAGCATCAAGATTATTACTTGTTGAAAATTTGGAGATCCTTGTGGACAGGGAAAAGGTGTCTGCCATATTAAATAATACACAGATTATTGGAAGTCGTGGGGACTCAGCAGTGAGCCGTAAAGGTTTATTAAGTGCAGACCTGCTCATACAGTCGCTACCAATGGTTGTTACAGACTTTATTACATGCTGGGCGTGATTCCTGTAGCAGACCAGCAACCTATTCACAGTGTCTGATTGTATAATGGTTTGGGAAAAGTAATGAGCAAGTCGTGGTGGACATATTCTGAGCCGTGGTAATCTGTTTGTGACTGCTAGGTACTTCTGGGCAGCGTAGAAGATTATTCTGAGGGTGTCGTGTGAGTCTGAAAGGGTGCAGACTTGTCTACACAATGACCACCATTCTTGTTGCTGACTTTTGGTAATAACTGGTGTTGGATCTTTGCTTATTCTACTTGTCTTAGTCGCATATAGAACCTGTCTATGAGACCTTAGCTAGAACATCCGAAATCAGCAAGGTATCAAGTTCTCATATAGTAGCTATCTATGTTCTGATGAGTATGCATGGAATATAGAGCAATAGCACGTCACTAGAAAATAATCTGTAACCGTAAAGTGATTTTACTTATTTTATGTTGCATTCCTTTGAGCAACCATTATGCAAATTCATGTATTTTTCATATTGTTGGCATTGGCATGGATTCATAAAATCTGTTTGAAAGCAAGGATCATTGTATTCTCATCAACAATTCTATCCTTTAGGCTATATGCAACAAGCCATGATGGATTGGCAAAGTTTCAGACAAGGAAAAGGCCAAAATGTTCAAGATTATACACAAGAATTTAGGAAAAAAGCTTTACTTTTGAATGTTCCTCTATACACACAAGAAACACTGCTAAAATATATAGGTGGGCTGCATAGTTACTTAAGACATATGATTCTTATGTTCAATCCCACTAATTTAGATGCAGTGTGTTCAATCCACTCATTTAGAGACTAGAGGAAAACAATCAAAAGAATCTTTTCCTAAAGTAAAAAGTAAGATATATAATGTTAAGCAATCCAAAGGGGAAAGTTCATCAGGAAAGGGTAAACATAAATCCACTTATACTGTTAAAAAAGAAGAAGGAAAACCATTTTGTAATCATTGCAAGAAAAATCATGATGAGTCTAAGTGTCGGAAACTACATCCTGAGTTAAGGCCTAAGAGGTTTCAAAAGAAAGAAAAGAAGGCTAATGTTATGGTTCAAGACTTAGGTTCATATTCAAGTGATGAAACTAAGATCACAGCTATGGAATTACATAATGATTTTTCTCTTTCAGTTTCTAGCACTAAGTCATCAAATGATGCATCTTCTTCTAAACAAAATTCTCTGCGTGTTGATAAGAAAAGAAATGAATTGTTCCACATTAGAGTTGTTTCAAAACATACTAAGATTGACACTCTATTTGATAGTGGTTCACAAGCAAATTTAATTTTTGAAGAGGTTGTTAAGAAGCTAGGCTTACAAACCAATCCCTATCCGAAGCCTTATCCACTATGTTGGGTGTGTGACAATGCGAAGTTACATGTCTCACAAACTTGTAGACTAAGGTTTGCCATCACATCCAAGTTCATAGATGAGGTTGAGTTAGATGTTGTTCCATTAGACATATGTGGGATTGTTTTGGTAAGCCCATATCTTTATGATAGAAAAGTAATCTTCTATAGAGAGGAGAATAAGTACTTGCTTGTTAAGGATGGCATTGAATATATAGTTAGAGCACATCACATTAGAACAAGTCTTTCCTTGGTTACAGCAAGGCAAATGAAAAGACTAGTTAATTCAAGCAAGACTTTTTGTCTCATGTTGATTAAGTCTAAGGAAAAAGAATACTCTCAGGCTTTGGAAAAGTGTGATCCTAGACACAAGAATGAATTGGTTGAAATCATTTCTACTTACGATAATGTATTTCAGGATCCTAAGGGCTTGCCCCCTAAAAGAGGAGTTCAACATGAAATTCAGCTATTGCAGGATTCTCCTCTTCCTAACATTGGCATGTACAGGTTATCAGTGGTGGAAAATGAGGAAATCAAAAAATAGGTAATGGATCTATTGGATAGAGGTGTTATTCATCCAAGTTCATCTCATGTTGGTTCACCAATTATTTTGGTGCCAAAGAAAGATGGCACTTGGTGAATGTGTGTTGATTTTCGTGCTTTAAACAAAATTACTATTAAGAATCGTTACCCTCTTCCTCGTATTGATGATTTGTTGGATAAATTAAAACATGTTATTTATTTCACTAAGCTAGATTTGAGAAGTGGATATCATCAAGTAAGAAATAATGAAAGTGATGTGTGGAAAACTGCATTCAAAACAAAACAGGGATTGTTTGAATGGCTTGTTATGCCTTTCAGGTTGTGTAATGCCCCGACTACATTCATGAGATTGATGAATGATGTTTTTAGACAGTTCCTTGATGATTTTGTTATAGTTTACTTAGATGATATATTGATTTTTGACAAGTCTTGGAAAGAGCATGTGATCCACATTAAGAAAGTCATGGATGCATTACAAAGAGAAAAACTTTATCTAAAACTGTCAAAATGTGAATTTGGCAAGACCTCTTTGATATACTTGGGTTACATTGTAAGACATGGTGAATTGAAAATTGATCCTGCAAAAGTAGCAATCATTGTTAATTGGCCTACACCCACTAACACAATTGAGGTTAGAAATTTTCTTGGTGCAGTACAGTTTTGGCAAAAGTTTATTGCTCAATTTTCATATATTGCATCACCTTTGCATTCTTTGACAAGTGTGAAACAGGTCTTTCAATGGGGAGGCAAACATCAAAAAGCCTTTGACACTTTGAAAGAAAAGATAAGTACTGCTCCAGTCTTGGCACTTCTTGATATACAACAACCATTTGAGATCGAGACAGATGCAAGTGAGTATGCTATGGGAGCTATTTTAATGCAAGGTAAGAAACCAATTTATTATCATTCTAAAACCTTTACAAGTGCAGTAAGAAAATATCCAAGTTACAATAAGGAATTGTATGCATTGGTTCAAAGTGTTAAAAAATGAAAACATTACTTAATGGGCAAAGAAATAATTATACATACTGATCATTAGCCCTTACAGTATCTCCAATCACAAACCAAACTACAACAGTCTAGACATTTTCGTTGGATGGGTTTCTTACAGCAATGTCATCTTGTGATCAAGTATAAAAAAGGTATTCAGATTAAGGTTGCAGATATGCTATCTAGGCCTCCTATGGTTGTTGCATCTATTCTTTTGCAACATGGTTCTTTGTCTCATGAAAGTTATAAAGAAAAATATGTGAATGATCTTGATTTTTAGGATGTTTATAAAGACTTGGTGAGTAGTAGACAAGTAGAAGAATTGGACTATCATGTACACAATGATCTTTTGTATCATTTGGGTAAACTATGTATTCCTCAAAATGAGAGGGTGCACATGATTAGAGAAGCACATACTTCTCTTATTATGGTCAATTTGGAGTTGCTAATGGTTGCACATTTGAAAATGTATTGTTACTAGCCTCGTATGCAGGAAAATGTTGCTAAATATATAAAGGGATGTACCCTTTGTGCCACAAGTAAACCTAGTAACAGGAAACTGGGACTTTATACTCCTCTACCTGTTCCTACTCGCCCTTGGGAAAAAAACCTCCATGGATTTTGTGGGGGGGTTGCCAATGACACAAAGAAAACATGACTATTTATATGTGGTTGTGGATAGATTTAGCAAAATGTGTGTTTTGATTCCTTGCACTAAGCAAATTACTGGTGAAGGCACTGCACATTTGTTCTTTAAACATGTATGTGTTCATTTTGGTTTGCCTACTTCAACTATTTTTGATCGGGATTCTCAATTTATTGGGGAGTTTTGGTCAACTTTGTGGGGACTAATGGACACTAAATTAAAAAAGAGCACTGCATTTCATCCACAAACCGACAGACAAACAGAGGTTGTGAACCGCACTGTGGTACATTTGCTTAGGGGTTATAGCAATAAACATCCAAAGTTATGGGATGAACAATTGTGTTACATACAACATGTATATAACCGCACACTTCATTCTTCTACTATGAAATCTCCATTTGAAATTTGTTATTGATTCTTGCCTAAATCTCCTCTAGATGTTTGCTATGGACAGGATACAGCGGTTGGTGAACCAAAAGAAGCCATTCGAGCCAAGAAGTTCATTGAACAAATACAGCTCATACATCAAACTGTTCATTCTCAATTGGAAAAAAGTCAAGCCAAGTACAAAGGCAGGCATGACAAACATCGTATTGATGACCAATTCGTTGTAGGTGATATGGTATGGCTTCACATTAGTAACGAAAGACTGACAGGTGAAGGTAAAAAGTCGAAACCAATCTGGTATGGTCCTTTTCAGATAACAGAAAAAATTGGCATAAATGCTTTCTGATTAGATTTACCATCTTACATGCAGATTTATTCAATTGTAAATGTGGAAAATCTGAAATTGTATGAGCCTCCAATGATAATTGATCATGATGAAAGTGTATCCATTCCTTTCATTGATGATTTTTCTCCTGAATATCTAATAGAATTGCAGGAAGATACTATACTTGACAGGAATATGCAGACTTCATGAAGAGGTAATGTTGAATATCTTCATGTTGGTCTCAAAGGGATGCATGGAAGTTAGAAAGGTGAGGGAAAAATACCCTCACCTCATTACCAATTAATTTCAACTTTTGAAGGTCCAAAAGTTCCCAGTGGGGAGGAATGATCCAGGTGGATCCATGTACCAATCCATTTTTTTCAAAGTCTTCAAATTCTATTCAAATCATTTACACATCGTAGAATTCATCGAGAGCTTTCTAGCGCTTCTTCTAGAACAAAAAATGGAGTTTGGATGCTCAAGATATAGCTAGTTGAAGAAATCTTGCGACAGGTAAAAAAAAGGGTGTCAAAAGTGACGTGGCACTGTTGAAATATGCCAAGTGGACCAATAGCCATTTGACACATGGAAAAATAATTTAGTGCAAAAAAAAATTTGGTTTGGTGTTTTTATTCACATGTTATTTGAGAAATTTTCAAACATTTATCACTTTGAAATAAGGTGCCAAAGGCCAACTTGCACACACTACCACATCACCCACCACGTCACCCCCCAATCATGTTATGACCAAGTCTAAATGGTAGCCTAAGTTAGCGCTTAAGTCTTAGGCATTTGAAAAGGGGATCAACTTGTCTATTTTAATCATTGAAAACTATTATTCCCAGTAAATGTGGGACAAAGCAAAGTCAAAATGCACCCAAGAAAGAAGGCCGATGATTCCCAAGCGCCTAGAAAGGAGGCCAACAATTTTGAACCCTGCACCTTTGGCGTAAAAGGATAATGCTTTGACCACTTCAGCTATGGAGGTTGAAGTGTTATAAAAGGAACAAAATTCTACTTAAATATACACAAGAAGCCGACTGTGTAAAGAGATTTAAGAAGGTTAGAGTCTTATTATTGATTTGTACGGCCTTAGGCCATTATTTTCAGGTCTAAGAGATATAATTACAGGCAAGCAGAGATCAGAGAAGGTGAATTGAAGACTTGTATTAATTTTGGAAGCCATTTGTTGCACAAAATTAATGAGAACGGTCCTCACTTTAAACGGACCCGGAGACGTAGGCTATTGAAGCTGAACTCCATTATCAATTGCTGGTGATTTCTTATGATTTTCTCTGATTATTATTATATTTTGATCTTCATTTTAATTCTAGTTTTAATTTCTTTATACAAAATTAAACCAAAAAAAAAGCGAGAAATTGAAGGATCTCTTAAACATGAAAAAGTGTTTTTTGGATGTACTACACTTGTATTTTCAGTTTACAAATCAATATTGTAATTTATGTTCAATATCAAAGCATGACTATAATATTTAAATTGTAGATGTTTACCTTTTTTTTGATGTGGTTGTGTCATTTTTTGTAGGTCCAGCTTCAGTTAGTTATTCTACCTTTGACGACACGAGATGTAAGTTCATGGAAAGTAAACATAAATCATGCATTGTTAATGTAAATATGTTTTGTTTGTATGTGAATGGATTTATGCATATAAGTTGTTTGTTCTGGTATATAATGTTGAATGCAATTAAAATTGCATTATGGTTAGTCCAGTATACATGAAACAAAAGCAATTGTATTTTTTATTTCTCAATATTTATCCACAAGTAGTCTGTTGTGATACCTACCTCTATGGTTTATGCACTTCATAGTAGAAACAAATTGTGGTTTTCCATGAAGTGATGTAAATGTTATTGGTTACTTTTGTTTTGTGCCATGTCAATGTTAAAATCACCGATTATAACAATTTTCATGTTTGGTTCTAGAGTCAAAGTGATTTTCTATACAGATGTTAATAGGTCTACAAGAGGGGTTTTTGGCACCAAATAGATATTTGATATTTGTATTGACATATTTAGAAAAAGTAAGTCAATTATAATTGTTTATATGTTCTTTGTTGCAAATATTTCAATGCTTTGTAGTGAAGTCATTTTATTATAACATGTTAAGATACCATGAATATTCATTGCAAAAAAATAATTGAAGTTCTCAGTGAGCAATTTACTCTTTAGACTTGTTGTTGTTTGAGTTTCTTGTAGGCATAATACAGTTGTTTCCATAAGCTGGGAGTCGTGTACTATATTTTCTAAGTATAGTGTAAGTTGCTAGTGTTCAAAGAACATATGGTGAAATAATTAGAGGTTTTTTTGATAAGATCATGTTGATGCATGTAAGCATATCACAAGGTTTGTATAGTGTTGAAAACACTTTCATTTCAAGATTCAAATAATCTTTTGCATGAGTTGTTGGTTGTGATCTTCTTGAGATTTGTGGTGGAGTGGCAACCAAGCTATTTGACTATTTCACAAAATGATAATGCAAGTGGTTGTTGGGAGCAACCATGGTCCTAAAGTTTTATGAAGAATCTAAAGTTATTTGAACTAAATCTAATGAACAATGATCAGAACCTAAAGTATAAAATATAATCTAGAATGAATATTTACAATGAAGAATTAAACTACAGTGATTGATCAGAAAAAGATAAAATAGGTAGGATAGGGCAGAAAGAAGCAACTCTGCATGAACATATGCATATCTAGAATTCATAAAAACCATTCAAATCTAAACATCAAACTAGAAACTTGAGGAAGCAACCATGATAACAAACAAACAAATATGAGATAATCTTTGTAGAATTCCCTTACTTGTATTACTTGCTCCAAAATTTACACAAAATTTTTTCTCTAAAAACTTCCTCCTCTTTTAAAATGATAATACCTCCTTTTATAGGCAACCTATGAGGTATGTCAATTAGCCAATGTCAAATAAGAATTAGACAAGTGTCAAGGATAGTTGTCCTTTTACAACATTCTAGAACCAATAACACTTTTCATATGTGACTAACTTATAAGCCATGTGTGTTACATATTGCACATGCTTTTACAAAATAGAATATTCTTTTTAATGATTTATATGGTTTTATTACAAAAGAATATACTAAGTAAACCTATTTGACCTTGAGGTACCCCTGAAGTTGTAGCCTTTTGCCTTTGTGTCAAAATCTTCATGGCTTTGTCATATTGTCCATCAATCAATCTAAAATTGATAATTGGCTCCATGAAGAGCTCCTCTGTCTACCCTATTAGATCTTTGAAGACTTTATCATCTCTATCCATATATTTTTTTATACTCTTAGCCTCACCAATATTTTTATTTGATGACAAAATCATGTCCAATACATGCTTGTTATCAGCCCCTGTGGTGCCTTTGCTTTTATTCTTGACTTATTGGATGAACTGGGTAGCCCTATGATAAAACTCTTCATCAGTTATTAGGCCTGTAGGACTAAGGATGGTTGGATCCTTGATCAAGCCTCCTAATATTTGTATCGTTCTACCTTCTAATTATTTGAAGTCTCTTGAGAGATCTTCCATACCTTTTGACCGCTTATTCATGACCTTGATCTTTTCCATCAAGATTATCATAGCCATAGTCAAATGTGATAGGCTGACTATTTTGAGTTCAGGGATCTGGCCTTCTATCAATATCTTGATTAATTCCTTTACCTTCTCATCTAAACCTTGCCAATGATTGACTCGATTCAAATCCATGGTATGTTGCTTACCCACCATGTCCAATTTGGACCTTTTAGCCTTCAAAGAGTTGAATGTATCATAGATAATTATCTCAAAATTATTGATAATATCTACTGAAATTGATAGAATGGATTGCTCTTTTAGATTCATCTTCTCTTATTTTAACCCTTTAATTGCAGCTTGTAACCTCTCTACTTAGGATTGTGCTAGCTCTAGAACATTTTCTTCAAATATAGGGTCCTTCCCTAGTCTTTTTTCTCTCTTCTGGGTTAAATGAACCAAAAGCTCAACCTTTTGGTGCAAAACTTCCCAACTCCCTTCCATGACCACTATCTTAGTGACTCTTTATAATCTAGTAGAAATTATATCATATTTGACCCCAACTAAAGACTGGCCCATATGTCTAATTGGCACCTCTACTTGTATACCACATGATTGACTTAGAGTAGCCAATCTCTTTGTTTCTTCATCTTGTAATGCTATGATCCAAGGTTTGAATTCTTGTTGCATAAGGATGTTTGTAGTCTTTACTAGAGCCCATAGATGATATGTAGTAGGTAGCTTCTCCATTCTTGGTTCATATATAAACCATTTAGGTATAACTAGTCCATAAATTGGTTATCTTCATTAAACATGTTCATGTTCTCTAATGGGAAATCAAGTTTGGGCATTTTTGCTTTCTTTGATTTTGAGATGATCGTAGTCTCAACTTTCCTCTTGGGATGATCAAAAGTCACTAAGTCCATGGAATTCTCTTTTCCCTTTTCTTATTTGGAATCCTCAACCTTATCTTCCTCTACACCAGTGTCTAAATCATATGTCATGGAGAGCATCTTCAACAGACTCTTGTGGATCTAATGCTACCACGTGAACCTCCTATTGAGGTAAATCTTATTCTACTATTCTAGAGGACTTAGGGGTTGAGGAGCTTGAGCCAAGTTCTCTTGGTCTCTTTTTTTTAGGTCTATGCTCTATTTGGATATCAATTGGTGAAAGCCTAGAAGAGCCAATATCTACCAAATGGTATTGCCTTAGACCAAGTTTCCATCTATCTTCCATCTTTTGATCTCTTTGTAATCTAGATTCAGGTTTTATATTATGCCCTTTTAGTCTTCTAACAACTTCATAGTAGGAGGCTACCTTGGTGTATACAAGGCCAAATACACTAGGTTCATGCTCATAGGGCACAACCAGAATACCTTTGATTCTCAAATGCTCTTTTACTCTACCATCTGGATCCCATTATCTATGATCATCTATCTACAGGTTGAAGGAAAAGCTATGTTTTGAAGCAGCTTCAATGTGGTCCCATTGCCTAAAAATGGTTTTGCCAATTTTCATGGTATAAATATGTATAAGTCCCTTTCTCTTAGTCTTGAAAATTCCATCTATCCCATTGAACAATTGGTATGAAATTTCTTGTTCTACCAACTTATCAGGCTCATAAACTGGCAGTTTGAGAGGGGAAATTTAGGTTCCTTCAATTCTTAAAGATGTGCAATCAGGATATATCCATATGTCCCCCATTGTCTTAATGTATTTCTTAATTAAAGAACTTATCCTCATCATGGGAATACCATCAATGGCTTGACTCAAGGTAGGGTATACACAATCACATATGAATTGGATATGGTCCCTATACTTGTAAATATGCAATTTGGAGTACTATTGGGACACAATTTGGGTATCATTTGGGGACCACTCTCTTGGTTTGGGATCTTGGTAGTTGCACACATGGCATCTAACAAATATGACATCATGTATAATTCAGTCCTCTTCTTTGTTTTAATCCCATAAATCTGTCTATTTAGGGAAATGCTAATTATTTCACCTAAAGGAGGAGCTACCACTTCTTCAATAATGAAGTGTACCATAGGCACCCATATTGGTTCTACATGATCAGTATGTGCAGATACATACAACTTTTTTAACATAGTCATGACCATTCTAACTCCAGATCTGAATTAGCTCACAGGGATTTTCTTTTTAGGATCAACAATGACCTTGTCACCAACTTCTAGCCATTTTACTAGGATGTCCATCATGGTATGTTTTTGGGCCCACATATTAATGGAGGCCAAGTCTATTTGGGGCCTAGGTAATTTGTAATAAGATTAAAAATCAATATGGGATATATATGTAATTTTCCTTAAACTAGGTTCATGAATCAACATCCCATTGTTAATTTTATCATCTTTAAAAATGGGACTCAGGACATCGATATAGTGTAGTACCTCTAGTTTGGCAACATCATAATGAAGTCCAGTCATCTAAATTGCCACTATGTAATCATAGAGTCTCTTCACTGGGAGCAACTTATCTTCTTCTTTAGTCAAAATTCCCTGGTTCTCAATGGTCCAGAACAAACATGAGTAATTATTATCTCTAGTGTTTAATGAGGAAACTATGAATGATGTATCTTTGAATATTCAACCCTCTACATCTAGTGACAAATATAGTTTCAAATACTTTCTTTGAAGTGGCTTTATATGTTACCATTGCTATGAATCTAATTAAATTATCCAGCTGAGAATGAAAATTCAACTCTTATGGCTATTTAGTTGAATTCCTTAAACAATTTTGATTACTAATGCTCTATATTCTAGCTCAAATTAATGAATTCAGGGATAATTTAGGGATTTTCATACATTCTATGGATTTTTGGAGGTTTAAACAGATCTTTAATGGTAACATATGATTTTGAAATATGTTCTTTGGTGACTTATATCATATTTGGATCTTGCATTTATACGTTTGCATGCTCGGGTCCACAGAATCTTTAGATCTGACATGTTTGATTATGTGGCATACTCTCACAATGATATTCGTTTAATTCCAAAACATGACCATTGTCATCTTGGACATGTGTCATCATCTCACACCTCCTGTAAATTGATCAAATTCACTCCATCGATATCCTTAGGAGTCTCCTAGCCTTGACTTTCAACACGATCATTAATTTTTGATTTAGGCCTTCGAGATTGTGCCACTTGGAATCCTTGCATGTTTTCCATGTACCTCATTGAATTCTCAATCCAGTTAATGCTCTAGTGCCACGTGGTAGCCTCACATTTAATCTAAGATCTTTGAATCCTTGACTTGCTTCACACCATCAATTTCCATTTGCAAGATTGAATGTGTACCATTGATTTGCTAAGCATATGATCAAATGTGGGTTATTAATATGTTGCCTATTCATTTGATTAAATGTGGGCTATTGATATACATCTAATTTACCATGAGTGTGACACTTATCACTATTGCATTCAATCTTAGGATCCTTTGACATGTTGACTCTGTGCTTGTTGTTAGATCTCCATTCGCATGATTGAACACACTCCATCAATTTTTGATCTTGACTTTTTGACCCTAGCTTTCAACATGGATCATTGATCAAGATTTATACATAGGAACATGCATCATCGGTCTTTGATCCATGAACTTTGACTTATTGACTTTGGATACCATCTACGTACCATTAATCTTTGATCCAATCAAATGTAGTTTTGACACTTGGCAATTGTGCATTCGATTCGTACCTACGAACAATGAAATCAAATAAATAAGCATTTAGGACATATAAAGAATTGGCATAATTTTAGACTAAAGTTTTAATGAATTAATAAAAAATTAAAACTTAAGTTAAAATTAAGCTAAGATTAAAACAAAATAAAGTGACCCGTGGAAAATATGAATCCATTTTAATAAGAACTTAGGCTAAGTAATTTAGACTAAAGTTTTAAATGATGTTTAAAATTAGATTCAATTAATTAATTAATCAAATAAGGGTCAAATTAACATTGAAGTGTAAACCCATGAACACTTGTTCATTCTAATGGAGATCCATTGATCCTGCAAGGTGGAAACACATGAGCCAAATGTTAGCAACATTAGATAAGATCATATAAAGCTTATGAGCTAACATGCCAATGTAAGCTAAATCAACACATGATATTCAATAATTTACTATGATCAAGTTGAATGCCTACTTTATAACACAATTTATAAAATTTGAACAAGGGTCCTCATTTTTTAGAAATGGGGGTATGTTGACCTCAACATATCATATAACAAATTTTATTGTGCAGTGTTTACAAGCCTTTGCATTTCAATTTGGACTTCATTTGAGACTATGAAGTTTTGCTCAGTTAGTCTTTGTACAAAGTATAGTGACTCAATGGTTTTAACTCTAGACAAAGTAGTATAAATAATGCCATGGTGGTTTATTTTATGGGGGTTGAAAGCTAAAGCATTCATTGTTAGCCCTTGTGACCTATGAATTTTCCTTGCACATTATATTTGCATAGGAAATTTCTCTAGCATTTTTGTTTTCTTATTTCCATATATTCTTTTTGTAACTCTTATTATAAGAGTCCATGATTTGTCAATTTTTGTAGTATATAAGCATTTCATTGTTTGTCATTGTAATTTGCCTACATTGGCATCATGGAATTGTATCCATATAATGTCAAGTGATGTGCTTGAGTAATATTAGAAAATTCCATCTGCACCGTTGACTAAGCCATCATGTGTATTTTAATTTCTTGTAGTCAACTCAATTAGGATGTTTTTTTAAAGTTAGTTTCTTGGCCAAAATTATGTTTTTACTATATATTGTCTTTTTGGATTTCATCAATTTCTATATGGTCAATTTCAGTTAGCATATATGTTTCTCCTTGCAAAATACTCAACATTTTGTTGTTATGAATTTTGACATCTTTATTTCTGTGAAATAGGTATGGAAATGTTGGGTCAAGTGGAGGACTTATATGGTAGTGTTGATTTAAGTATTCAATGTCTATTGTTGTTATGTTGTTCATTATTATGCGGTTTAGAATTAAGGCAAATTCGATATCGGGTTGCCTCATTACTTGTTACAATTGAAAACATTTGACATTGTCAACCCAGAATGTGTATGGTATTGTTTCACTTTGAATTTTAGGTTCTTTAAATATCCAATTGTTGAGAATAGGTTATGTCTAGTAGAAATCACCATAGAAAATGACATCTAGGTTTTCGAATGGCTTTGTCGGTGTGTGCATGAATTCACATAACCTTTTGTCTATGTTATAAAGTATTTGGCTACCTATTAGAAATACCTAATCAGTAAGCATTACACAAAGTTGCTCATACTTCTTGCTGACAATATCTAGAGTGTTTGAATCCAGTGGAAGTATTTTTAACATTTTTTATGGCAATTGGAAAATGAAGTGAGTTGTTGCAACATTTTTGTTGAAGGTAGATTTGCTAGTATATGCAATGATAATGCCTTTGGCTTTTAGAAGGTCACTGTTAAGTTGTCTATTTTTAGAAATGAAATAGTGCTTGGTAAATTAATTCTATTGTCTATGTCTTTCTTGTTCTAGCTCCCCCTATTAAAAACAAGTGAATTATTTTGTCTGGAGAAATTTGTTTTCTCATTGTAACATCTTTAATGATTTGTTGTTGTTTAGAGTTTGATTGTTTTGGTGAATTGAAATACTCATCTTTGCTTATTAGAAATGGTTGCTTACCTATTTCAAACTTAATTTATGGTGGGGTTTTTGTTGTTTTCTTTCTCTAATGTGATTCATATCAGCATTAATATCATATTCATCATTCGTAGAAAAATATTGATCAAATTCATTATTATTTTCAACATCGAATATTTTTTTTTTGCTTTATGCATGTGTGTGGAAGAGACGATGATGTCACCCCATTTTCTATGCAATTGCACTATAAAATTGGCCTTTGTATTTTCTATGATTTCAAAGTGTGCAAGGTAAGCTGAGAGCCAATTTTTGGAATCTTTTTTCAACATTTCTTCTGGTTCTTGATATGGTATGAACAACATCATTTTTTCTCTATAGTAGTTTTTAGGGTTAGTATGTTTATTGTACCTCACATAGCATATGATTTGTGGATTTTGACATCTATTCATATTTTTACTTATTCTTATATAGTAGGATTCATATTCTACTAAGCATACATGTTCTAGAGATTCTAGTCTTCCATTGTATTTATCCGTCATCGAAGCACACATTACATTCTGGGAGTCATCATGCTCTTGTGCTAATAACTTAGGGATTTTCAAAATAAATGTTCTATTTTCCAATGGTGATGTGTTTATGAAAATTGTTTTATTAGAGCCATAATGCAGTGGCAGTGATAACACTATGTGCACTGCTTATTGATGGGATATTTATTGGTAGGTAAGGAGGGTGTTACCAAGGTTTCATACAAATTGGAATTTAGTCTCATTTTTTTCAATAGTTCTTCTTGGAATTTTGAAAAATCCATTGTTAGTTTGTTGTTCAATTTAGTCATATAAGATGTGCAGTACATTGTAGTTGAATATGCATCAAGAATGTATTGTGCATTTGTATTTGCATACCAAAGCTGGGGAACACCAATTGTAAAAGCATTTGTCATAATGTCTACTTGTTGTCTTTTTAAAATACTTACAGGGTGTTGATCACAATAGATTCAAATACATTTCCTTAGTTAAGTTTTTGATTTTTAAAAACATGTCAAATGTTGCATTTTTGTCATACTTTTTGTTTTCTAGCGATTTCAAAAACATTTTAGCAGCACTTTTGATTTCCTGTTTGGTATTTTCTAAAGGTTCTAATATTATTGTTTCATCCATTAGAAGTAGTGGAAAGTTGAATATATAATATTACTTCTTGTACTTCTTACATGTTTGTGTATGATGATGGGTTTACATTTGCATTAATATTTCATCTAGCAACGACAAATCGCAAGATATGTATTTTGTCACAAGTGATTCAATTTCAACATTTGAACATTAGTCATAGATTGGTGCATTGTGTATCTATATCATGAAGTGAATGTGTTTGTTTCCTCTATTTTGAAATTTTGTTACCAAAAAATAATTGATAATATCACCAAATAATTATTTATTTTACAACATCATCTTCTTAAATGCATATATTTTGTGATTGATATAACGATTGCAAATTATTGGATTTTTTCTTATCATCTACGCATATATTCTCATTACGTTAAATTTTTTTTGCTATACATATTTACTAATGTGTTGCAAAGGGGATTCCAAATGTGATATGTGCTTGTCAGCGTGATGAAAAATGTAGGTGGCCCTAATTGCCTTATCATTGGATAATATGTTTTTCTTCATTTTTTCTAAATAATTAGGGGAAATTCAAATGTTTTGTAAGCAACAAAAACCTATTGAAGATTTAAAATCTTTTATACATTTGTCTTTTTTTTAAGGTCTCTTGCATATAATGTTTCCCCTTTCAATTCACCTTTTCTTACACATATCCATGCAGAACTGGAAACTTGTTGTATGATAACTTTAATTACTTTAAATACGAGATTTGTGATATGAGTTGTAATATCATTGTGTTGATGTAACAATTCCCACTTTGTAATTTTCTAGTAGGAAAATGTTTCTGTAACATCATTTGGGCAGGCACAACCATAGTATAAAGTTAGAAGTTCATTTCTTTTGAGTACCTATCCTAAAAAATAACCAATGGTTAAATATTTTAGATGGTTTTATTTGAATAATGTTCTCTTTGAAGTCTTTTATTGAATGTGAATTCTCAAATCCATAAACAACTAATTCTGAAATTAGTTCTAATTCAACTTCAATTGGACCCTGGTTAATATCTTTAGCATTTTGAATCTCTTTTGCTCTTTGGTTAATTTGATCATGGAAAATATCTATACACTCATTATCGATAGTCACTTCTTGTATATACAAGGGCATTTTTCAAAGCTTAGCTAATGCATTCATCACACATGTAGGTCTAACATTTCTGCTTAAATATGAGGTGTCATATTCCAGTTTTCATTTCATTGTAATTACAATTGTTTAATTTTCATTTTCAATTTCATAAGTAATACTTTTTGGATACAATTGAAATCAATAAGCACATTTATAATTGTTCCAAGAAGGCCTATTTGTGCTCATTTATATCTTGGTTTCCTTATTTGTGCAAAGGTCATACGCATGGAAACTAGTCTTTCTTCTAAATAACTTAGTGTCTGAAATGCTTGTATTGGTTGATTTTTTCATATTTGAAAACGTGCAACAAACATGGGCATTTTCCCATTTTTGAAAGCTAAATTGCATTGTTTACGTATATTTCCTTCCAATTCTTTTCTATCAAATTCTGATTCAATAGAAATTGAAGATAAAATGTCAATAATAACATTGTCAAGATCAACAACGTCTTTACAAAAATGTAAGCATTCATATAGACAACATGAATAAGTAGGTGTGTCATTAATTGCTTGTAGATATGTTGTAATTGCTCTTTTGGCTTGATCAGTCTCTACTTTTATTTTATGCTCATTATTTCTAAGTTTGTGTATTCTTTCTTTCAAATAATGTAACAATATGCGCTTTGTCATTTGAAAATGTGTTGTTATTATCATTGCATTATCATATGTTTTATTTGTTATTTTTAGAGCTATTAACGTGTTTACAATGTTAATTTATACCAATTTCCTAGTCTTTTCTTGTGTCATGTGATAGTGTTTTCTATTTGCAAATTTGTTTTTTAGCAAACACAATGATGTAAGTTGTCTCATTGGTGGTTGAATTTATTTTTTTTGTTCTTTATTTTAGTTGAGTAGCCTTCAAAATTTGCATTAGTCTAAAAAATGTGTTTGTATTTACTTCAATACATATTGGCTTGCATTTGTGTATTCCATGTGCATCTGTTGAACACAATTTTTTTCAATTAATGGACAAAGATGCTAGATTGATAATGTCCACTTATTTGTTCATGTGTTTCTTGCAATGGTTCATAGTGAATATGACTTTTCTCTATTTCAAATGCAATCACATTGTATATGTGATTTGCATTTGAGAAATTGTTGTATACATTTGAAATGTTTGTAGTTGTTACTAACTATTTCAAGATCTTAACTTGTAAGATGTTTGAAAGCCATAATAAACATAGATTTCCACCTTCTACTTGAGCTTGTTCATATGGCATTCCCAACACATCAGTATATGTTTTCCAATTTATAATGGTTTTATTATTAGATTCCATGAATTCTGATTTGCATGTTTCCAAGCATTCCATTGCATATTTGTCTGCTGTGAAATTTGAACTTGAATATGATTGGGAAATATAACACCATAGTAACAACACATCAAATTTGCCTTTAGTCAGATAACTTATTGCATTAAATAAGCTTTCTCCACAATTGTCAACAAATGGGCTTGTTTTATTGAATTGATACTTTTGTATTTCATTTGCAATTGCATTCCATGTGCATGAAAGTTTTGTATATGTAATTGACAGTCTATTATGTATAGTTCAAGGAGTAGAGCCTTTTGGTCTTCTTATAAGCAATGGTTCATAGTGGTCATAAGTTGGATTTCTATCATGAAACAATATATAGAATATGCGTGAGTCAATGAGTCTATATTAAAATGCAAGTATTTTCACTTTTGCATTAAAGACCACAAATAAATCGATATGTTTAGCCATTGTGCAAGCCACTTAAAGCAGAATGCATCACCCCATAGTCCAAGTTGACTTGCATTAGTTGTGCTATTTGTAGGAATTCACACTCTAGGTATGTACTCTTGTCATATATCCCATGCAAATCGTATAACATGTCAGAATGTAATTCATATTCATATCACTATTATGCACTTGAGTCGTGATTGTGTAGACATGATAAAAATAAATCTATCATTTTGTTGCATAATTCATTTGATGTGTAACAAAAATTTAATAATACTTGAATTATGTCAAAAAGACAATCACCTAAATTATATTTGAATGAATTAACTCAAAAAAGGTGATTGTCTTTTAAAGCATCATCAATGTTTGATATCGATGTCTATGGTTGACACTCATGTGTATCCACATCTAGTAAAACTATAGGTCTTGTTCCTTTGTCTTTTCATGGTATTCACAAAAGCAAATAAGGTTTTCCGATCCAACTTTTAAATTTATTTTTAAAAGTTGCTAAAAATATTAGGAAGACAATTGCTTGTACCTTGTGCAATATCTTTAGCCCAAACAACAAAGCACTTGCTCCAATGCACAAAAGAATGTAAGCAATTATGCCCTGTAACATATTACAAAATAAGAAACAGATAATCAGAGCACGATGGATGAAGGTGAGCAGGAGGGCACAATAGGGTAGAAAGTAGGGCACAGCTACAGGGAAGCGCTTGGACTACAGCAAACATCCCAGAGAGCGTGCAGTAGTGGGAAGGCTCCACTTTTACAAGGTTTAGGTTCTTTTACTGCTCTTGAGCAACCAAGTATGCACATTCCCAAAGTCAACAACTATCTGGAAAGATGTAAGGAGAGGCCCAAACTGGTTATACCAATGGAAATGATTGTTGAAGACATTGAATACTATTCCAATCACTCCTTGTACTGCAAGTTTCTGGGGCTTAAGACGTCACTGTTATTCCTAGAAGCATGGGCTCAGAGGACGTGGGCACCGAAAGGAGATATGGATATTACATTACTGGCCAATAGCTATTTCATGGTCATTTTTACTTGTATAATAGATTATCAATGAGTTTTTGCTGGAGGTCCTTACTTCCATAATCAAGTGGGACTGTTTATCAAGCCCTAGCATGCCAGTTTCATACCTTCAGAGGAACTACCAAATCGTGTCTCAGTGTGGGTGCGTTTGCCCCACTTTTCGATGGAATGTTGCCAAGAAGACACTCTCCAATTGCTTGCATCCTTGATGGGAAGGCCAGTAGGTTCTTCAATGTCACTCATGGGGAAAAAGGTACTGACCTATGCCCGCATTTGTGTTGAAATTGATCTTAGTAAGCCATTACCATATGCTATTGAAATGAGTGTGGGCCCTTTTTCATGGGTATAATAGCTAGATTATGAAACCCTCCCTTTTCGATGTCATTTATGTCATGCTTATGGGCATTTGAAGGGATGGTGTCCCACCTCGAAATCCACTGCACCTCAGCCAGCTCAATCTACTCACACTCCTTCTGGTACTGACAAGGAAAGGGGTCTGATTCCAAGTGAGATGCCTAAAATTGATGGTTTTATGCCGGTTAAAGGCCGATATAGAAATAGAGGCCAAAAATGATCCTTGAAGGAAAGATAATTAGATGACTCGCTCAATAGATTTAAAATATTGGATGACCTTAATCAATAAGAGGTGAATCCTAGGTTGATGATTTTAGACCAGGGGATTGAGGGACCAGCTCAGGAGACCAATGCTTCAGGGGCTTTAATTGAAACACAGGATGCTGGGGATTGTCATATGGATATGGACCAGTATTCAATAATTTCGAAAGGAATGACTTCCTCAGTTGTTCCCCTTAAAGAAGACAGAAATATGCCCCTTACCGGGAAAACTAGGGACCCAGGGGTAGCAAGAAGCAGTAAATCTTCTCATCTTGGACTTCTGCAAAAAGACCTTAAGAAAGGAGGGGGAGAGAAATTTGGCAAGCCTGGCAGAAAAAAGGACCAAGAAAAGATCAAGCTAATGGGAGAGACTTTGGTGGAGTTGGGGTCAGTAAAGACTCCGGATGCACACTTTTTGAGCCCTCTGAAATGATTATAATATCTTGGAATGTAAGGGGTTTGAACAACAGCCCCAGATAAAATGATGTTCACAACCTAATTAAAAGTCATAGGCTAGATGTCCTTTTATTACAGGAGACTAAGCTTTCAGTTGAAGACATGTCCAGACTTGCACCCAAGTTGTGGTGGCAAGGAGAATGTCAATACATTGGCGCTACCAGATACTTAGGAGGACTAGCTTGTCTATGGAACCCATGAAAGATTGGCCTCATAAGCTGGCTGACATCTAAGTACTCCATGACTATGATTACTTCTAGCTTTGAGATGGGGGAAGTCATTCTCTTCTCCAATATCTATGCTCCCAATGATTGGCGGGGTAAAAACTCCTTATGGGGCCACATAAGTTTTGTCCGTAGCCTGGCCCCCTTCCACCCTTGGATTATGGCAGGTGATTTTAATGCTATTCTTGATTTGACTGAAAAGAGTGGTGGCATGTCAAGGCTGGACCCATCTGCTTTGCTAATGCACAACTACATTGAAATTTTAAATTTAGTTGACGTCAGGCCCAATAATGGACAGTTTACCTAGAACAACCGTAGGAGTGGGAAACATTGCATTGCTGAGAGACTTGACCATTTTCTAGTCTCATCTTTTTGGGTTGGAGGCATGTGGTCTACGAGGTCTAAAATTTTGGACTGGAGAGGATCAAACCATTGGCCCATCAAGCTTAATAGTGTCTCACAGTATCACCCACACTCTCCTTCCTTTAGATTTCAACTCATGTGGCTACATGATCAATTTCTACATGAGTGTGTTTCCAATTGGTGGCATTGGGGTAGGCCTGCCTATGGTACGATGATGTACATTTTTGCCAAAACACTGCAATATGTGAAGTACAAGCTCAAGCAGTGGAATCACCAAAGTTTTGGGAACATTTTCCATGCTAAGGCTACTGCACAAACCAAACTTGATGGTATCACGAGAATAATAAGGGAAGAAGGACTGATTGAAGACTTACTGCAAGAAGAAACACAGGCTGTGAAAGACCTGGAGGAATGTGAGCTATGGGAGGAAATTTTTTGGAAGCAAAAAGCTCAGGTCGAATGGCTCTAGGAGGGGGATAAAAATACATCCTTTTTCTTTAATTCGTCCAAAGCCAGGAGACATGGCAATTCTATTTCAGCCCTGGTCAATGAAAGAGGTGAGCACCTTAACTCCTTTTAGGCAATTTCAGAGGAGGTAGTGTAGTACTTCTCTACTCTCTTCAGGGAAGATGCTAATGGGGAATCACCGAAAGAAGCTCAGGTTCTCTTCTACATTTTGTCGTTGGTGACGCGTGAAATGAATGAAAATTTAATGAAACCAATCACACTTGGAGAGCTTGAGGAAACCATTATTCAGATGAAAAAAGGGAAAGCAGTTGGACTTGACGGCTTCCCAGCTGAATTCTACCAAGAATTTTGGGATATCATCAAACTTGACCTTTTAGCTGTTGTCCAAGAATCTCAGTGGAATAAACAAATGCTTAAGGCTACAAATACAACCTATCTTGCTCTCATACCCAAATGAGAAGATGCTGATAGGCTAAGTCAATTCTGCCCTATATCCCTTTATAATGTTGTTTACAAAATTATATCTAAAATCATTATAGATAGGTTAAAAAGAGGGTTGAGTGCTGTGATCTCAAAAGAGCAGAGTGGTTTTGTGGAAGGCAGGCAAATCCTAGATGGTATTGTTATTGCTGTTGAGTCCATTCACTCCATGGCTAGCTCAAAAGATAAGGCGATGTTCATTAAATTGGACAGGGCCAAAGCCTTTGATAGGGTCAGATGGTCATTCTTATGGAAGGTTCTTAGTGCTTTTGGCTTTGCAAATGAATGGACCCAATGGGTCATGAGTTGCATTTCCTTGGCTTCCTTCCCAGTGCTTATCAATGGAGAACACACGAAGCTTTTTGGTGCTACAAGAGGGCTACGACAAGGTGATCCTCTGTCTCTGTACCTTTTTCTTCTCCTTGCTGAAGGTTTGGGGAGGTTGATTAGCAGGAATAGAGAGGAAGGACATATACAAGGATGGCGATGGGGAGGGGAATTACTGACTCAATCACACCTGCAATTTGCTGATGACACTACCCTTATGGGCATGGCCACAATGACTGAAGCTGCTAATTTACGTAGGGTGTTAGATGTTTATCTAATGGCCTCAAGACAAAAGATCAATGAAGTTAAGTTATCCATCTTCTTCTTCAATACTCTGGGCCCTATTCAATAGCGGATCGTGAGGACTCTGTATTTTCAGATTGGGACTACCCCTTGATTTACTTGGGTATCCCTATCTCGGCTGGCCGTACATCCAAAGAATATTGGTAGACTATTTTGGAGAAATTTTGGGTGAAAGTGAATCATTGGACACACAGGTGGTTATCCTTTTCAGGCCAGGTTCAACTTATCCAATCTGTGGTGCAGGCTTTACCCATTTACAGGTGTATGCTCCAGGTTGCCCTGATGAGATTCATCAAGGAGTTTGATTCGGTTACCAGACAATTCCTATGGGCTAGTAGTCTAAACTCCACTAAATAGAGCCTTATTAGATGGGAGATTGTCTACAACCCCAAACAATATGGTGGGCTCGGTTTGAGGCAAACGGATTTAAATGGTATTGCTTTGGCGGCCAAACTTTATTGGCGATGGTGCACCGAACAAGACAAAGCTTGGGCCAAAATTCTCTCACATAAGTACTACTCCAAAACCATTTAGAGGGACATTCCTCGCTATCCGCTTATTGGGAAAGGTTCGGCAATATGGGGTACTCTCAAAAAAGGGGCTGCTCTCATCAAGAATGGCTTATTCTGGATTTGTAAACAGGGATCCAAGGCTCTCTTTTAGTCTGACTCTTAGGATGGTTATCCTCCCATTATTTCTCAATTTCCAAATTTTTTGAACCTTTGTCAGAGATTCTTTGATGATGGTTGGTCTCAGGTGAGTGACTTCAAAGTTTACATTACACAAGGACAGGTGGAGGTAGCTCACTGGAAAGCTCCCGAAACTTGGCCTATTAATGGGACACAAGAAGAGAATGAGGAGTTGTTGAGCATCCTTTCTAGGCGTCACTATAGTCCTCTTCAAGAGGAGGATGAGCTAGCTTGGTCTCCCAATCCCAAGGGAGCTTACACAGTTTCATCTGGATATCAGGCTTTACTTCTTCAGAGATTGGGTAGGGGGAAGTGCATTGGTGGAGATAGGTCTGGAATAAATTCACATGGCCTAAATGCAACTATTTTTCTTGGATGCTAGCTTGGAACAGGTGCTTGACCTGGGACAATCTCCAAAAGAGATATTTCCAAGGCCCTTCAGTATGTGTTATGTGCAGAGCGGCCGAGGAGGATTCAACACACCTTTTTTTGTGTTGCTCCTTTGCCTTGCAACTCTGGCATTATTGGTGGGATGTTTGGCAGTGCCCATGTTTTCATGCTCAATCTGTGGTTGATTTCTAGAATGGAATGGGAGAACCCCCCTCAAGGATGCCCTTCCTATAGGGCATATGGCTAGGTGGCCCCATTTTTTTGTTTTGGCAGATCTGGCTTGAGAGAAATAGGCAAATTTTCTAGGGGGTGAGGGTCATGGTGCAACAAGTATGGCAAAAAGTGGTGGGGATGATCTAGGAAACCATCCAAGCAAAGAGCACGATCTGCCTTCCTTTAACCAAACAAGACCTTCAGGTGGTGGCGCGACTTGGATTCCAATAGTTAACTGGTAAGTCAGCGTGTGTCAGGAGGAGCAAGCAGGTCAAGGAGCAGATTCTCAAGACTGGTCAGTGGCAACACCCCCTAGTGGGATTCTCAAGATCAATACAGATGGTTCCTCTAGAGGTAATCTAGGACCCACAGGTACTGGAGGGATAAGAAGGGATTCTGAAGGTACAGTGATTTTTATTTTTGCAGTTCCTAAGGGGCTGCAAACCATTAACATGATGGAAGGTCAGGCCATTCTTTATGACCTTGAGAAGGCCCAGGTGTTAGGTTGGCGTAGGATTATCTGCAAATCAAACTCTCAAGTCTTGATTAACCTTCTCATTAAGAGGAAAGTGGTGGATGTCAATTGGCAACTATCTTTGATTGTGCAACAGATTTTGCAGATTTGCTCGCTTATGGATAGCGTTACTTTTGCTCACATTATGTGAGAATGGAACATGGCAATGGATTTTTTGGCTAAATGGGTGTCTAACCATTTGGATGGTGGAAACATTGAGGATTGGGGGTCTCTCTCCCCGACATTGCGTTCTAATTTGGAAATAATTCTGGAGGCTGATAGGGAGGTTCATAATATTGTCTAGTTGGGCGTGTGCCTAGTTTTTCAGTTTTTGCTGCTTTCTTCTGGGGGTTTTTGCCCCCTGTTCTTCTTGTAATACTTTTCTTTACTTAATAATATTATTTTTACCCCTTTAAAAAAAATATATATTACAAAATAAGTAAAATTACATTTTTTAAATGTATTATTATGCATAAAAACAAAAAAGAAATCCCACCATATAATACTGATTATAATAAGAAAATGTTATATCCATTGACTAATGGATAATAAAATATAGTGACCTTTAAATATTAAAAGAGTGGGAATATGAAATGATGTTTGTGAATTTCTACTAATGGAAGGAAAACACTTTTGTTTACTAGACTTTCATTTCTTGGGATACAAGATAATTCAACATCCATTTCCTTCTTTTGGGGCATTGGAACATGATATCAATTTACAAATTGACCAAAAAATTATGAAGGTTTTTCTATTTGTTTAGTTTTCATTTTAAAAGGAAGAAGTACTAATGGATTTTAAGACCTTAAAAACTCTAGGAAAGGATTGGATAACCCACACAAACATTCTATCATGTTAGTCATATGTTTGTTCCTTGAATAACAAAACTTTTGAATAGGCAGTACCACTCTCGAATTTTCATTTGATTAAGAGTAATGAGAAGAAACATTGAATATATTATCATGCTAAATTCAAAATTTACATAAAGGATATTAGCAAAAAATTTTCCTAAATAATCCATTTAAAGAAACCATAATTTTGAATTCTTTAGTCATAATAATACTAAGCAAAGCTGAATATGCTTCAGAGAAACAATCAGTTTCATTGCATAATAAAAAGGCATTTAGTCTATGATTTATTTATTACATGTGTTTCATCTATATATATACACACTATAGGTTTTATTGCATAATAAAAACATACATTCAATCTCTGATTTATTTTTTACTTTTAACAAATACATTTGCATAGTGCATAAAATCCTTACCTAGAAATAGTAATAGCAATCATGTGTGGATTGTAGTTAGTGCACAAGGTATGATCAATAGTTTAGGTTTTGTTTTGGGTCATAAAAGCAAAAAAGGTTTTTTGATCCAAGTTTTAAATTTATTTTTCAAAATTGTTAAAAAGATTGGGAAGACAATTGCTCGTACCTTGTCCAATATCTTTGGCCTAAATAACAAAGCACTTGCTCCAATGCAGAGAAGAATGCAAGCAATTATGCCTTGCAACATATTAAAAAATAACTAAAATTGCATTTTACAAATGTATTATTATGCATATGAACAAAAAAGAAATCCCACCATATAATACTAATTATAATAAGAGCATGTTATATCCATTGACTAACTGATAATGAGATCTAGTGACCTTTATATATTGAAAGAATGGGAATATAAAATGATGTTCGAGAATTTCTACTAATGGAAGGAAAATATTTTTGTTTACTAGACTTTTGTTTCTTGGGATACAAGATAATTTAGCATCCATGTCCTTTCTTTGGGTCATTGGAACATGATATCAGTTTATAATTAAAAAAACTCTAGTGAAGGATTAGACAACGAACACAAACATTACATAACAAGTCTATGGATAAAGGGTTAATGAATTTTATGACCAAATGGACTCTACAAATGGCTTATTTAATGTAGATGATAAGTGGCTGACCATGAAATATATTTTTGCTATTCTATATGCTTCTAGTGTCTTTAAAAGAAGATTTTTGATTGGTAGGTTTGGCTTTGCTTTAAGCATTCTCCCTGGTCATAGTATCTGAGTTCCCTTCATCTAACAAGATTCCATAAAGATTCACGTGAAATATTTAATCAAACTTATGCTAAAAAAATGTCAAATTGGCTGAATATTTTTGTCAAACAATTTGCAAGCAAATCCCTTAAAGCCCATGAGTGTATTGAAGTTATTTTGTTCCCCTAATTCAAACTGCCTTGCAGGCCTGACCTTGCCCTGCTAAGCTATGAATCTACTATGATGCTATCATGTTGTGACCCTACTATACTCTACCTTAAATTGTTGTAGATTGATTGATAATATAGAATGCATAACAAAGTTGTGTCTTTAAAAACAAGTTTAATGCACAAAAGTCCACATTAAATCCAAAAATAATCATACGTACCCATTAACACGATGAATTGGTCTCACTACAACCTCAGGCTATGGCAACGAAGAAGTAACAACAGTTATCTAATTATCTTCATTAATATCAAAGAAAACTTCTAAACTTACATGAAATATAAATGAAAATACTTTTGTTTGGAGAGGGTAGCTTGCCATTACATAATACGGATTTGGATTTATATGATTATAGGCTTAGAACTCAAGGGAATCATTACTAAAGTTGTACTTCTTACTACTGTAATTGATAAATTTTAATTCAAGTTGTACTTCTTGCTCAATACATTGATATTTTTTATTACACAAATGTATTTAAGTAGAGATGTTATCACCATCACATTAGAGGCTCCTATGTAATTGTTGTTATGGCTAGAAGAAAGAGAATTCCTACTCAACATATGTTATTTGTCAAAATGGACAAACTATGAATAATGCCACTAACTTAATTGAGCAAGCTAAGGTTTTCATTCTAAGGAGGTTTAATCAAAACCTTCTTCAACAAATTAAGAGGTTGAGAGAACAAAATAGTCTCATGTTAAATAAGGAAAAGGACTACCAACTTGGTATTTCAAATATTAAGACACAAGTCAAGGGACTTGAGAAAAAGCTGGATGAAGAAATTGTAAAGCAAGAAATAATGGCTAAGAAAGAAGACAAGCCAAAAGCATAAGCTATTTTAGAGAACAATAACATGGAGGCAACTAATAACCTCCCAAACTTGTCAAGGCATCCCATATCCATATACAATTACATTACATAATTGTATGGTCATAAATAAGAACTACTCATATAAAATAAGCTTCATATTTATTATATATCTAACACTGCAACCCTCATATATTTATTCTATATATAACTCTGTAACCCTCATTGTTAAGTATTTACAAGTAGACACATGTATCCTATAAACACTTGCCTGGATGAGTTTGCAATAACCTACGTCAACAATATCTATTAAACAAGGCTTTTAAAATCTTGCCCCATTGAGAGATAAGAGGAATTCTATTAGCATTAAAACAAAAAATCCTACCTCTTTCAATTGTTGAACCTATCATTAAGTGCTATAACAATGTTGTTATAATTAATATCAACAAATTTAGTGAAATAAATACTCAACGCTAAACCTCTAAACATCTTTGACTACACTCAAGCTTTAGGAGCATCACAAAAGCATATCATAACAAAATGGAATGGTATTCAACCTCACTCCAAGAAAAAAGTTTGTGCTGAGATTGGACCCGATACTTAAGACTGCTAAATAAAAGCAATCCTACAGGAAATAAAGAGATTAGTTAGGGAAAATATATGAAGAATTTCTTTAGCACATTTGATCATTGAAGGTGTTTCCCTTAAGTTTATAGATTAGATTGAAATCTATATTTTTAGTGATAAGAAATCATCCCCTATTATGGACTGTTATAGGCATGTAATAGCTTAAATCTAGACAAATGGATAGAGCTCAAAAGACGGAGCAAAGATCAAGCAAATAGCCATACAAGGGTTTTCAATGGTGCAATGACAAAATGCAAATGAGACACATTGTCAAATTCAAAGCCTAGGGAAAACATGATCAACTTAAGGTTAAGCGAAAAAGCATAAATAAGATTCTTACTTAAGATTTAAATAGGTGTAGGTCCCAACCAAAGACAATGTATACTACCAAGCGACAATTGGAATAATAAATGAAAATAACATCATGCAATATAAAAAAGATATAAATAACCTTAATCTAACAATTAATTTAATATTTTTCCTATTTATTTTTCTAAAAGTAAAGAGTAGAGTCAGAGAAATCAAGTTTCAATACAAATGCAAATATAGGAACAAAAAGTCTAATGCAAATCTAACATGTATAACACAATCAATAACCTATGTCCTCACTGATGCAAAGATAACAATAAAGCAACATATAAAGGAAGTATATCCTGAGAAGTAAGGCCCCTATAAGAAAATCCTCGATAGGATGTGTAATACCCACTAAACAATTTCCCAGATTCTGATAGTCATGTGATAATACAAGGCTGGGAGATGCAAATGACCTGTAGCAATAACTAGCAGCTTCTTGATGGAACCCTAACTAGTGAGCCAAGCATAAAAACTTAAGGCAAGTGAGGAAGTTGTTGATAGAGGTATGCCATAGCAAGATAACACTCCTAAATATGATTGTAATGAGTGATCTAAAAGCTCTGCTAGTGTAGCTGTGAAATAGTTGAAGTTTATAGTGATAGCTAGTAGATCACGTGATAGTGGATAAATAATCATGTGTAAAATGATTTTGGTAATCTCTTTAAATATAACACTCAAACGGTATGGAGTAACATGTGACCATGTCATAAAACCTTATAATAAGGACGAAGATGTGAAAAGCACAAAAACTATCCTTTAAACCCACTACAAGACTTCAAAGGCAAAACTCGTAGTGGCGCTGTACCTTTCTTGAAATAGTTGTGGCATGCTAATAAGCCACACCATGGCTTCTCTCAAAAATCACATTGACATTGTAGAAAGTCCATTTTTGAATGGAAGCAAAAGTGGCAAGGAACATAGTATAGATGAGAGATTTTGTTAGTGGGAAGCATATCATTAGTATATAAGCTTCTAATCCTCACTAAGTACTAGTCACAATCTACATCGGTTCGATGCAAGAATGACACGTGGAATTAAGGATAAAATGACACTGCACAAGTGTGGGTGTCATCATCAGTGTTCCATTAGGCCTTTTCCATGTACATTTTTTTAAAATAGAAAACAATAGAAAACTTTCAGAAGAAATTACTTAGAGCAAGAAACAATCACTCTTTATAGGAACCCACCAAACTTCATGAGCCTTGCCTATAAACTGAGATCAAGAGTCTTGCCTAACAGGTAACAAGAATAGTTGCTTGTATTATTTAGGATGAACATACATACAAAACAAATAGAATTTTTTCTATCAAAAGACGAGGAAGCACATAAAAACGACTTCACAATACATATTATCTATGCATAAAATGGGGAAGAATGCTTTAACACAATCATTTTGTAAAAGCATTTTGTTGAAGAAAACATCACTGGTATGGCTTTGTATTTTACCTATTTGATTTTTCACCCATCTAGTACTAATGCCTGATAATGATTGTAATAATTGCTAAAGCTTAGAAGCACAAACAAAAAACAAAAAATGCATCCTCGATATTTCTAGATACAAAGAATCAGCTGTGAAGAATTATCTTTAGTATTTTAAGGCAGAATTTCAAAATATATATGTTTGAAACAAGCAAACAAAACATTGTTTTTAATAAAGATAATGTGACATATAGGACATGGAACAAATATTTTATAAATTATCAAAAAGTAAATGAACAATAAAACATTGCCTTTCGAGGAATGATCCACACATTTTTCAAAATTGCTAAAAAAAATTGGGAAGACAAATACTTGTACCTTGTTTAATATCTTCAACCCAAATAACAAAGCACTTACTCCAATGCAGAGAAGAATGCAAGTAATTATGCCTTGCAACATTTTACAAAATAACTAAAATTGCATTTTACAAATGTATTATTATGTATACGAACAAAAAAGAAATCCCACCATATAATACTGATTATAATAAGAGCATGTCATATTTATTGACTAACTAATAATGAGATCTAGTGACCTTTATATATTGAAAGAACGAGAATATAAACTTTTGTTCAGAAATTTCTACTAATGGAGGGAAAATACTTTTGTTTACCAGACTTTTGTTTCTTGGGATACAAGATAATTTAGCATCCATGTCCTTTCTTTGGGCCATTGGAATATGATATCAGTTATAATAAAAAAATCTAGTGAAGGATTGGACAACCAACACAAACATTATAGAACAAGTCTATATATGAAGGGTTAATGGATTTTAGGACCAAACAAACTCTACAAATGGTTTATTGAACGTAGATGATAAGTGGCTAACCATGAAATATATTTTTGTTGTTCTATGTGCTTCTAGTGTCTTTAAAAGAAGATTTTTCATTAACAGGTCTGGTTTTGCTTTAAGCATTCTACCTGGTCATAGTATCTGAGTTCCCTTCATCCAATAAGATTCCACAAAGATGCATGTGAATTGTTTAATCAAATGTACGCTCAAAAAAATTATCAAATTCGCTGAATGTTTTTGTCAAACAGTTTGTAGGCAAATCCCTCAATGCTCATGAGTGTATTGAAGCTATTTTATTCCCCTAATTCAAACTGTCATGCATGGCTAACCCTACCCTACTAAGTCATGAATCTACTATGATGTTCTCGTGTTGTGCTGCTATTGTACCTTGCCTTGACGTATAATTTAAAGTAAAAGAATAGCCATATGAATAACAACACACAGTCGTAGGTTTGTAAGGGAGAGAACAAGGTTTTCTCTGTTTATCAAAGTAAAAGGCCTTGGAAAATTTGGACGACCTAATTCAAAATGAATAAAATTAAAACACAGATTAATTATGACTGTTTTCTTGCTAAATACCTTGTGTTAGTGGCCCCGATATATTATATTGGAAAATGGGAAAGAAAACACAGCCCCACAGTTTGGGGTTTGTAGGTATACATGCTCCAACAAATTATATTGAAAAATGGCAAAGGAAAAACACTAGACAACACATATGGTTCTATTTCAACCCTATGAGACTCTAAAAATGCAAGGAAGAAGGGTAACCAAAATATACGTAGGGAGTTTCTGTTAAACCCTAATTTTAGTGTAAATGGATACTCACCATAAAATTCATTAGATCAGAGCCAAATAACTAGCAAAGATCTTCAGAATGCTAAAAGAAAAATACGAAACATGGGGGCCAAAACAACTGCAAGCTCTAATAAACAATTCGGGTGCCACAAACTTGCAGGGGAAATGGCCATTTGCCACAACTTAACATGCATCATCTATCTGCCTCCTCCGTAAACATCTCTCTTCTCTATGTGATTGTCAAAGGAATGGCATGAAAAAAACAACAAACAAAGTCACCCCATTGGCCCCACACATAGCCACTATTCACTCTTTAATGTTAACAGGGAAACATTGAAAAATAATCCCAACATCTCCGAACAGAGAGAAATTTTGTGAACATTTAGACAACTACATCCCCTGATTCATTATTATCAACAAATAGCTCACGAAAATAACTTACAATTAAAACAACAATACCTATCAGATTTTAATAATTAAATTTGAATTAGAGTTGAGATTTAATTGGGCCTTTCCCTATTCAAAATTTTGATGATAATTAAACTTGGTTTGCGAAATTTTCAACAATTATTTGATAATAGAATTATAGTACATTACAAATTTAAGGTGAGAACATAAAAACATCCATTGTAGTACAGTCTCAAAAACTATTAAAAAGTTATAGAGTACAAAGAACCACGATGTTTTTTGAAAATTAACGAACGTTAGCTAAGACAGACATGTGTCAAATACGTTCAAAATCATAAAAAACGGGCGTCAAATTCCCTACTCTGTTTCAACTAACTTTCCATGACATTTTGGAGGCGTGGCCAGATCTAAGATTCAGGCTGACACTTTTTCCCTGAAAACGTTCTGAAAAATCTCATCACACAGTTTAACAATTAGAAAAGGCTCCTTCGACAAAACACCATTAAAATAGTCATATGTTACATAGGAGGGTGTATTTTTTCTACCTATCCGAACCCTAGCCATTGAAGGGGCTTCCTCAGGAAATCTAGATGTCTGTCTTTATTTCCAAAACAGAAACAAAATTCCACAAGCCATGCTGTTATATTCAAAGCCCCTGATCAAGTCTATGTACTATTGCTTTGCAATGGTAACTCTGTTATTTATGCTTCTCATTTTATTGGGATACGTAGAATTACCCATTTCATCATATTCCTTAGAACCCACAAAAACCCGAGACTATGATGATTTTTTTACCTCAGGTCATGAAGAACCATTTACAGAGATACACAGTGCCTTCAGAAAATGGGATGCCCAAGTGGGCTGCAAGAATTACAGAGAAAAAACGACGAGGGTACTGCCGACATATGACAATAACACCAGCTTGCAAGATACAGATGGGGTCCCCTGCAATGCCTTGAAGATGAAGCATGTTTCTATTCTGGTTGAGGGCTGGACTTGGATTCCAGACAGTTTGAACAATCTTTATTCCTGCAGATGTGGGCTTAGCTGTCTGTGGACCAAATCTAAGGTACTTGCAGATCAACCCGAGGCCAGGCTTTTTGAGACCACCACTCCTCCTCTCATGGTAATTTTCTTTTAGTCCAAATGATTTTTTTCTTTTAATTTTTTTTTTTTTGAGTGTCTCATGGCTGCATGATAAGTTTTGAGAATTCCATGTTCTGTGAGACCCAATTTCCTCCTCCTCCTCCTCTCACGGTGGCTTACTTTAATCTCTCTCTCTCTCTATATATATATATATAGTCCGAGTGTTATATGATAAGTTTTTGAGAATTCCATGTTTTCAAAGATAAAATTAACTGCTACCCTTCTTATGGTTGTTCACTTCTGATAAAAATGGGATTTTTGATCTAATTTTTCTGGGTGTTTTATGGTTATTTGAGAAGTTTTGAGAATTCCATGTTTTTTGAGACAAATTAGGCCTCAATTTCATTTCCGTCCACTACAATAAGACAGCTCATAACTCTAGCAGACATGTGGTGTCTGTGTAACGACCTTGCTGTACATTTGATGATTTGACTATGATTCATGTTTACAAATATTAAAAATGTTATCCAAGCTTAGCTTACCGTACAATGCCTGAAAAGCAATCTATAACCTCACCCGAGATTTACCACGGGAAAAAAAGCCATCAGATGGTCCAAAATGTTGAATGATAAGAAATAGCGAATCATTATCTTTATTCCTTTTTCAATCATCCATTGTGGCCTATTTCCGATTGACACAAACCCCTTAAATGTGCTACCTTGGAGTAGGTACTAAACTCTGAATTACAAATTGCCCCTAAATCACTGCTTTAATGGGAGCATAAACCAGTTGGGTTTTGATGCCGGGTCATCGTGACAGTATGCACTCCAACTTATTATTATATCAGAGCATGGTGGCCTTCCATTGAGGCTATGCCACACTGTCACACCTTATTAGAATGCCTTTGATAAATTTGCTCTGTTGTATAGGATCTATGCTATTAACAACACGTCAATTCAATCAGATTATCCATTGCAAATGATCTGTACCACCTAGGAGTGTTAACCTTTAGCATTTAGAACAATAACACGCAGAAAAGAATGAAATGCAGCTTATATAAGACAGAAACAAAATATAATATGAAATGAGAACAGTAAAACAGGAGACCAAAACCATTCTTTGTATTCAATTGACCATCCTATATACATCTTACGTCTTCAAGAACAGCAAGCTCTCAAACAATCCACCTGCAGAGGCCTGTGTTGCACTCTGCCCACAGGTTTTTCCCTATCTTCTTACCCCTACCTCCCAGGTACAGAGGTTTTAAAAGAAGAATTAAATGAAAGGAAAACAAGCCCCCCGAAAGTAACTAATTAGCAACTATATCTACTCTTAGCGGTCTCCACTACTTGTACCAACGTGGCAACAAGGTCCAGTATAGTTGGACGGATTAGGGCTGCCCCCATCAACTTTCCTATACAAGTTGATCTAGGCTTTAAATTCAGAATGCTGGCTTTATCTTCAATGCTTGAGCTGCTTCTATAATGCTAATCATCTCTTAGGGTCAGCTTCTCATTTGCTTCATCTGAAACCCCAATTTCAAAGCCAAACTACTTTTCCTGCGTATCTTGTATGTAATAAAGAATTTTATACCCACAAGTTTCTTCACTAAGTAATTGATTCGGGTTCGGGTTTGAAGAACCGGTTTGCTGGTATGGCATTTTTTTTTTGCCTTGGGTATGACTTGGGTTCGGCAATACAAAAAATATAAAAAATCTAGCCTATTAAACAGGAAATTAGTGACATTATCCCCAGAGTATGCCTATAAAAAACAAAATAACCACATAATATGCAGTTAAATAATGAGAGGTAAGTGCTTTTGCTTTTATGTTTTGTGTAATGTGTACTATGAAAGTTTATGCTTTGATTGAGTGGAAATAATATATATTAATATAACTTAAAATATATATTATTTGATAAGCAAAATTAAAATTTATTTTAATATAATGAAAATAATACAACAATTGCAGACTTAACAGTGTCTTCTATTTTTGGCACCGGTGGGTGATGAATATGAGAACGAAGACCTGCTACAAACCCATACTAAGATATTCTACATCAAAATGCTTTTTTCTTTGCTATTGTGACAGGTTTTCAGCCTTGCATCTGAGACAAAACAGAAAAGGGTCTGCTGCAGCTTCTTCTAGATGTATAGTGTTGTAGTCTGTTCTACAACTGGACAATCCTCAGATACTTTCCATTCGTATGATTGAGGCTATACTATGAACCTTGCCATCCTTGCCAAAATAAAAAAGGGGGAAAATTAGGATTCTGTGAATAACTACGGCATATGTAAGGACTGTAATTTCTTGCCCTCAACTGATTTTCAAGTAATCATGACCGTACCGTGTTTAGGAAAGACTTCTGGTAGGATCAAATCTGTGTCAGGCAAGAACAGACTTAGCAAGGACCCTACTGCAACTGATAAATACATAAACTGCTATGTACCTAGGGATATGATATATTAATGTATATGGATTGTTGGAGATGCTGACAGAGCTTCGATTTGGGCAATTTGTGTGGAGCGAAACCTTAGATTTTTGGAATCATCAATATATTTCGATTGGTTGTGAATTTTGGCACAATTTTTTTACTGGATATGGAGAATATTTTAAAGAAGTCAGTAAAAAAATCAAATTTTTTTTGATCAGTTTTGAGGGAGTTATTGCTATTTTAGGGTTTGTAATAATTTCGTTATATCTTTCAAAATATAGGGAACTTTTATTCGTAATTTTTCCTGGCGCTGTAAGAAGATACAAGAAAATTACAGTCAAAATTTCAGAATTTTTCAAATTGTTTTGAGTGATTATTTATGATTTTATTATTTTTCATATATTCACTCTTCAGGTCGAAATTTGTGGAATTTTTTCACAATTTTTTTCCTGAAGTTCCAATAGCATAAGAGGAAGCTACAGTCAAAAGTTGGGACTGTTTTGATATGTTTTTAATGAGTTATTGACATTGTAGGGTTTCACAAACCTTAGTTTTTATTTGTGAATCATGAAGTTGCAAAATTTTTCAGGGGAGCATGACATTGATGCTAGAGAATGGTGGATCCTTTTTAAGGATCATACTAAAAAAAAGTTTGGGCAAAGAAAATTATCTCTTTTTCTGTCTGGACCTGCACTCCATTGGTTTGATCAGTTGAGCTTTGTACAAAGGTTTTCTTCATGGGAAAAAATAGAACAGATCTTCCTAGATCGTTGGGATATAAAAGAAAGATGATGTAGAAGAGGAAGAAAATAATTATGGTAATGAAGAAGAGAATGAAGCTGCTGAAAAAAGAAAAATTAGTGGAAGAAAATAATGACAATGAGGAAGAACATGCAAATGAAGAAGAAAAAAAAGAAGTGGCTGATAAGGGTTCAAATGATTTGGCTCCAAAGAAATCTGAGTCAATTTTTCAATTTCATGGATGCATTCAAAAGAAGGTTGTTGTGTCTATAAACCCTACCAACAAGTATAACTTCATCAACATGAATGTGGCCAAGCATCTACATGTTCAAGCAAAGAATATCTGGGAGGTTCAAGTAGATGGTAAAAATATTTCAATGTTTGAAGATTTGAAGCTGATTATGGAAAAATATGTTTTGCATTTATATTTTTATGCTTTGGATATGGATGATATGGATATAGTTCTTGGATATCCATGGTTAGAGACTTTAGAAACAATCGATATTAATGTTCAAAAAAAGTTCATGAAGTTTTGGTATAGGAAAAATGAGGTCACTTTACAAGATATCATACTGGGAAAGGCACCAATAACAGTCAAAGAAGATCATGAGGATGAGATTGACACAAGTGATGAAGAGCATGAGGAAGATTCAGGTGACATAGATAAAGAGACACTACAATTAGAAATGGACACTTCATCTACTCAAGAGACAAAGAAGGAACAAGTGGAACTGGTAGAAGAAATGGTGGAAAAAGTTGAGGTATATAGACACCCTCATCATCATGAGAGGAAACAACCATGGAACCAAGTAAGGAAGTGTCACATCAACAATCATTTTGGTTATACAGGAAATCCAATTTTCACTCAGTATGGCTATGCATGGAAGCCAAAGAAGAATTACTATGGTCAGGTATGGAATCAGAGTAGCGCAGCGGAATATGGTACATAAAATCAAAAGTGAAAGAATTATGCATGGACACCAAATCAGTATAATTATGATCATGATCATAATCAGAGGAACACAATGGTATTTGGCAACAAGCTTGGAGAGCTATCATTTGCCAAGATCACATATGGATGGCTAGATGATCGAGATTGGCGACAAGTATGCAATGATTTGAATCACACTCATTATTTAGTTTCTTCCTATGTTTCGGGGATGAAACATGTCAAAGAGGGAGGTAATGCTATGTACCTAGGGATATGATATATTAATGTATATAGATTGACGGAGATGCCGACATGTGGCACACATCCCCTTAGTTAGTTATATGGGTCTAATATATTAGGATAATGGAGTAACTTCTGGAATTAGTGCATTGGGTAATGGTCAGCCTACATTGGGATTATGAGGTTACCCATCCATTAGAGGTCTATATAAAGGAGGTGAATATCATTGTAAAGATATCAAGTAAGCATTGAGTTTTCTATTGTAAGAGGATATTGGAGGTTGTCCTCTCGAAGAGACATTGTGGAGTTATTCCTTCCTAAAGGAGTATTGTATGGTGTTGCCCTACCTTAAGGGTACTTTATTTCTGCATATATTGAACATTTGGACATTTTGGTCCACCAATATCTTTTGTGTTGAATTGATCTACATTTATTCTGCATTATTTCTGAATATTATAAGTGTGGGTCATAACATAAACTTAGAAGTTAGAAACTATGATTGGACTACTTCCATTGACTTACACCTTTCATTTTCTGTAAAACTGTCTTAATGTCTTATTTTGAGAAAAAATATTATTATTTAAAAAAAAAAAAAATGTTTTACACTATGGGTTCTGCTCGGGTTCTGCCCGAAGTTGAAGAAGCCAGACGAACCCAGGTCACCCATGATGAATCCGGGCAGACTCCGAGCAGAACCAACCACGTAAAACATAAAAAAAATAAAATTGATTGGGTTTTCTGCAGAAGAACCCAGACAGACCCAGATCGTCCAGGATGAATGTGGGCCATATTTGGTGCTGAACTGGACCCTTATGTGTACTGGGGACACACCGGCGCAGGATTCTGCAGGGGACTGGGACGAATCGGTATCTTATATAATGAGCTAATTTTGTTGTGGTGTATACAATGTTTAGAAACACATGTTAGGATTTCCTATGGTCTTTCATTGTTTTACATTCTGGTAGTATTAATGCTTCTTCCCTTTATCTTAACCTACATTGTTTTTGTACAAGCCTAATCTAGATACTGAATTTAAACAAAGCCAGTTCTTGTTGGACATAGGAATGTAATCCTCCTAAGTTTTTTAAAACAATAGTTGTTTCTTCCTCAGGAAATTTAACTAAAGTAACATACCTTTGAAACTCAGTAGTGTATTCATTCACATAATACTCTTATTTCTGCTGCAGGCTTCTCACTTATATCCTGTTGGGTAGAATCTTGTACCAAAAATCTCTTTATATTGTCCCCAATCTGTTGCTGGGCTCTGTCCTTTCCTTTGTTGGCATTCACAAAATCCATAACAAGACATGGCTACACAGTTACAGTTAAGAAAATAATATTCTTTTGAGTTGCTGAAAGATTTTAGCAAACAAAGTATACTTCTAGCAGCCTTAACCAGTCATCCAACTTTTCAGCATCCATAGCAACATCAATCATATTTATTTCAATCTTTACTTCTACCTTAGGCTAAAATGTGTTGGACAATGATTTTTTCTTTTTGATTTGTAAATTTGTTTTTCTATTGGGGCCTACACCCTTGAGTAAACATGGAAGAACAGTGAAAGTAAGAACAGAGTGAAGAGAAAGAGGGGAGAGGAAAGAATAACGCCACAAGCTCAGGACAAGAATAACCAACACCCATAAACGGGCCAACAGAGAAATTTCATGAGCAGGGAAGCTTGATACAAATAATGAACCCATTAGCAGTGCAGAAGAGAAGAGACAAAGAGATCCACAACATAGCTGAAGGTAGAATTCCATTAGCATGAAAAGCCAGTTCAGCCCTGCCAAGAAGGAGAGAAGAGCTCGGCCTGTTCCCAGGCCAAGAATAGAGCCAACCAGAACCCCATCCAACCCTGCAGAAGCCACCGCCCAGGCCACAGAGAGAAAGCAGCATCCAGGAGTCCAAGAGAGGCACAGGCCTGAACCCAGAAGAAACTGACAAGCTAAGAAGAAAATAAAACACAGCCAATGCCCTGGCTGCTGAAAGAAACTCCAAACCACCGAGTCACCACTCATCTGGCCACAAGAAGAACAACAGTGTGAAGGTCAAGAGGAGGAGACCACACAAGGTTAGTCAACACACACTCCCTTGTCACCAAGGTTGTTGGGTTGTGCATACATAACTGAAATGGGGGTGGATCCAAGACGCACCCACACTTAGTACGTAGGTGTGGGTGTGAAACACACCCAAATTTACACCAGAGGTGTAGCTGGTACAACCAAACACACCCTAGCACATGTGGTGCATTTATCCTAAATTTCATGCGCACCCCATTGAAAAACATATTAATATATTAAAAAACTAAAACTTAGAAAAAAAGTGTAAACAAATACTCGATTTTAGTTTTGCGAAGTTTCATGATGTTAGTTTCAAATTTCGAGTTTGACGTATCATTTTAAATGTCACAATGTACCCAAGTTTTACTAAGTACCCAAATATCAGATTTACACATAATAAAATATAAAAAGATATCAATAAAAATGTGGTACAATTGAGAGGTAAGAATGAGGCATCTTTACTATGACTTGATGCCATATTTGTACACCACCACTACATGTTAGGTATGTAACCACCAATATCTGATCACTTTATTAAATTTCTAATGACATCTCACACATATTAAATAACTCTTTAATATTTTAAATTAAATATAATCTACCAACTTTAAATGGACATTATATTTCCAATACTCCCCCATAATTCCCAATAAGACGATATCATTACAAAATAATTTCAAATTGGGGGTACATCAAAAGAATCTGTCAATCAAAAAACATACATATCATCATCGTTTGCTTCCTTTATCTCTTCCCCTTTCCAAATTTCATAATTTTTTTTTCCTTATTTTTCGAGTTATTAGGATATAGACTCGTACAAAACCTTGCAATATGCCTTGGTTACCACAACGATAACATACAAAATACAGTCTACTATCATCCTCTTTGCTCGCATTAGGTTTTGACTTGTATTTCCATTTCCTTTATATTTTGTGTATCTTACAAGAGCCTTCTCCTATTCAAACTTAGTTTCTTCCCTGTTCTGTATCTATTGTTCTTTCTGCAGTAAATAACCCAAAATCCTCTCAAATCCCAGGTTGTCTCAGCAACTGACAAAGTTTCAACCGAACCTTCATAAGCTTCAGGCAAACTATTTAGTGCAATGGATTTGAATTCTTTCTCATCCATGCTTTTACCTACAGCTACAAGTTGACTTTGATGTCCTTCAATTTCTGTAAGTGATCACCCATTTGTCCACCTTCATGTAACTTCAAACTTCAAAGCATAAAATCTATCTTTCAAATAAAATATCCGATTTTTGTTTGAGTCGGCATACAAAGATAATCACTATTTCCATGTAGAAATAACATTTTCTGCATTAGAAATGGAAGGGACAATATCATCACTGACAGAGCTGACAATTTACGAGAGGCTTTCAAGGTTAGATGTATCGTATTTGGGTCGTGCTACATCCCCATGTAGTGGTCTCTTTTTTTGTTTCATTAATAATGTCCTATACCCCTTCACCCTAAAGAATCACTTATATTCTTTTACTTCAAATAACATAGTTGTCTTTTGTTAACGTCCAAGACTAAGTTAAAATATGAACCGTTTCTATCTTTGAATATTTAAAGATTCAATAAAATGTTTTACCATCTGAGTTGAGGATTCATTTAAAAATCAGAACTCAACAAACAATCACAATTGCAAAACCAACGTAAAACTTACATTAAAATAAAAATTGCTTTATTAGATTGAGCGGCTCCCCATAACGAATCTCACCACAAATGTTTCTTATATCATCCAGAAAAAGCTGCACCAAATTCTTAATCAAAAACTTCACTAAAACTTTATTCTACACATCACAAAAATAACATTTCATTTGATAATACCTCATCGAAGCTTCTCAACTGCTTTTGTTTTAGGTGATCCTAGTGATGGTTGTATGCGTAACCACTCTGGCAGTAAACTTGCAGGGTACTGTGGAATGTTTTTGTTTTAACTCGATACATTTTTCTATTCTACACAGGGAAATTGGATTTTGTTCTTGAATCTGCCATCTTGCTTTTCTCACAAGACTTCTCTGTGTTTGGAGCATTTCTCACCAATCTTGATTAAAAGCTTCTCTGTGTGTTGGGGCACTTCTCAATAGACTTGATTATATGTGACCACAGGGCTTGCTTTCTGATCTTTAAAGGTAATAGAAAAACAATTATAGCTCTTGCATCCGAAATTGGATTAAGTACATCAAAATCAGCTGGTTGAGTTAATTGCCTATTAATGAGATTCAAAAGGTGGTTGCAACATGTGATGAACTAGTAAAGATAGGTTTTGCTGCATAGGAAAAAATATCTTAGGGAAAACTTCCAAAGTTTTTTTTAGATTATGTATTTAGATTCCCCTTGATAAATTATATCCTTTAAATAAACACAAGATTTCGAGTCTGTATGCAAAAGTTATGCCCTCTGCAAGTTGCAGGACTTTTTGGTGTTACAAAACCACCGGTTAAAGCATGCAGCAGTTACGTAATTGCTGGTTGGCTTAAAGTGGCAGTTTTGCAACCTTTAGAGGCAGTTTTTGAACTGCTGGGAAATTTACTGTCTTAGCGGTGTTTTGCCTAAATAAAACACATGAGAAGAGTAAATGGCAGAAAGACGGTTTCTCTTCAGATTCTTGACTTTTTGGCTTCTTGTTGGAGCTTAATGAATGTGTAACTGTATAAATGAACCCATGGAGGTTTAGGGAAGGTAGGGAATGGAATGAATTGGAGACAATTCATCTAATTGTTCAGAGGCATGGTGTAGATTGAGCTAGATGGTTGAGGACAATAATTGAGTTTGTTGAGAAAACAAGTGACTCACAATAGATTGTAGAGAGCATTTGCAAGTGTAGGATGTTGTTGTTTGATGTCGGTGTCCTTGAAGGTCTCAAGAAAGCAGTGAATCTATGAAACTGCAAATAAGATGGTGGAGGTGAGGAAGTATGGCTTCACTTTTCTTGACTTTTGCCACATTGGGTTTCTCCAAGGGAACTTCTTGTGTCTATCTTTCATTTCCCTGTGTTTGATTCATTGTTGCTTAATTCTATTTCGTTCAAGTAGTTCACTATCCCAAACACTCAAAAAGACTTGAAAATTCAATTGAATATATGAACATAAGCACGGCATTTGTTCCTAACAACACATAGTAATTGAATTCATTTTCTCATGAAGTTTAAGAATAACATATTCATTATGCAGTACGATTTTGTGGATTTGATAACAATCACATGTTTTGGTAGTAGCATGGTTGGAGTATGAAGCATGATATGCTATGTCTGAGAGCTTGTGTAAGAGTGCATAATGACGTGGGATGTAGATGACAGCCAAAAGAGGCGTAGGAAGGATCAAGATTGAGCATTTGAGTTTCAATGATAGAGATTTTGGGAACAACACATTGGAAAAGTAAATCTGTTTTCATGAATTGTACAATGGAATGCTCATGTTGATTACGGATCAGATGGTATCAAAGCATATTTTCTTTATGCATTCAAATGTTTTACTAACAAATCTTTAGTTTTGTGTTGTATTTGCTTCTATGTTTGTTCATTGACAATGAAGTGCAAGATTTTGGTTGCATGGTCCAACCATGGGCAAAGTTTTGAAGAGGACTTTAACAGTTTGAAGAGATCAACCAACAAATCCAAGTGGAAAACTAAGAATTGAGAAAGATGTTGCAGCACTTGAAAAATGAGAATCAATAGTTGCAAACTATATTGACGAGCCATTGAGATTTCCTCATGGGAATCATTGAGGAGTTGCAACAAGAGTAACAAACAAGCAGTTGCCCTAAGGGTGCAAGTTACGCCAGGAGTGTTGTATTTTTTTAATTATTTATGTAAGGGAAATTGAAATATGTGTTGAAAGTCAGTTCCATGTGTCGCTCTCCCTTTGGGCGAGCTATGCCATTGGATCCACATGGCGCTAAGTGATTAAGCAAGCTCTCATTAACTTGCCTTGTTTGATGGTTTTGATGGGCGAAACGTCTGTCAGGTTTAGCTTCATTTGTTGTGGCCTGTCAGCCCATGTGTCGTGTCGTTCATCGAATGATTCATCAATTGACAACCCTGCCACTAGGGTTCTGACAACTGAAAGTCCGTATTGACACCCTGGGAAAGTGAGACTCCTGGACTCCTATGTTGTTTGGATACGGGTACGGGTACGTGTACGTGTACGATTCGGGTACGCAGGTACGTCATTTTTCAAAAACCTTGATTTGGATACATCGTGGGTACGTCTCTATATATATATTTAAAAAATATATATATATATATATATATATAAATTTAAAAGAATTTTAAAATTAAAAATATTAAAAATAAAATTTAAATACTACCTAAAGATATAGTAAACTGTAAATTTAAAATAAAATATAAATTATAATATTAAAAATGTAAAAACTAAATAGTATTTATTTTAAATTTTTAATATTATTTAACTTTTTAATATTATATTTTATTTTATTTTTAATAGTTATATTATATTAAATGAAAAATTTAAAATTAATTTATTAAATACTTAGTAAATACTAAATACAAAGTTAAAAAAATTAAAACTAAATACTAAATGAAAAATAAAAATTAACATACCTGGAAATTGCAAATCCTTGAGTCCTCCCTGTAGGCGCGGCTTCACTCCACACTCCCACAGTCTGAAAGAAACGCGCTGCTTTTATAGGCGTTTCTGCGTTTTTCGCGTTTATGGTTTTCTTAAGTTTTTAGGGTTTTTTTTCGCTTTTTCCGAGTTTTTTTTTGTTTTTCGGGTTTTCTACTTGAAAATTTCGAGGACACCCCGGAAACGTCCCGGGTACGCTCGGAGTCGTCCCAGAGGCGCTCGCCGGCGTGCCGGATGTTTTTGGCATGTCAGCGGGCGCCTCTAGGACGCCTCCTGGCGTAGCCGGGACGTCCTTGTGCCGGAGGCGCCTCCGAACAGGAGGCGTCGGGCCGGGGGGCGTACCCCTGCAACACAGCTGGACTCCAATTATACACGTGGTCATTACTGGTTGGTCCCCAGGTTTGGACAACTAATAGTCTATAATGACACTCCGGGAACTCCAAATTTTATGTGTTGGGACTTTTTCATTGCCCCTTTGGGCCATCGGACCGCTGGTAGGTTGTCATGTGGAGCTTGTGCGATGAATCTCTATTTGGGAGCTCTGGCTGTACTTTCTAATTGATTTGCCAAGTCTAGGTCTCCACGACTTGCCATGTCGATGGCTATCGGGAGTTTGGGGCTCAGGGGACACGCAATGACATCTCAAGAAGGTGGTGGGTCTTCTTGCCTTAGTCGAGCCTTGGTCTCTCTCCAAAAGCTCTATGCTACTTTGACTAAGCGAGCGTCGGCCGTCCAATGGGAGATCGGATGGTCAAGATTAGATCTAGGACTCCTCTTACGTGTGATGCTACGCTTTGGGACTCCGGGAAAGTAGATTTTTAGGCTTCGGGAAAGTGCCTACACACTTGGTCAAAACCTTAGACCACATCGAATAAATCATTGGTGGGGTTAGTCGAGAAATGCAACTCGAAGAGGGTGGTTAAATGAAGCTCGATGGAGTATACCTGTTTAGATTGAAACCCGATGAATTACAACTATATCATCACAAAATGATTTCCATCTATAGACATGAATAGGATATAATCAAGTCCCAAGAACACCTAAGAAACAACAAAAGGTGAAACCGAATGAGCTAAAACCATAAGCCAACCATGATATATGGAACAATAACAACACATGTATCAAATGACATTTAAGTAATTCATACACACACACACACACACACACAAAAGCTTAGTAGACCAAGATTATTCCATTTGTTAATTAAAATGTCTTTGGGAGAAAAGTATAAAATCATATATTATCGTTACAGTGGTTGTAAATGTTGTGGAAGAGGTAATTCTCTCAGTCTTCTTTTCTTCTGATTTTCGAGGATTTACGTATTCACTATCTTTCATTCTTGCAAAGTGCTCAAATGTAAAAGCAGGGGAGATATACATGTCATAGAGTGATCGTACTCTTGATTCAACAATGAAAGTCAACTCAGGACAATCAATATTTCCGATATCAATTGTTGCTTTATCAAGAGTCATTCATTGTGCTTTATGTATGGTTAGACTCCATGCCATTTTGATAGGCATTTGGCAGCGATTAGCTCATGTAATAGGAGGAATTGGAAGGTGTGAAGGATTGCAACTATCCCATGGGGGACCAAAATATTTTTTGAATACAACAACTACATACATGGGTAAGGAAGGTGGCTTTGAATCTACATTGTAGACAATGTGAAGAAACATATATTTAATTTGTGATTTTTTTGTTAAGTTTTTTCTTTTCATCTATGGAGTATATTCCTCTTTTAAGCATACGATGTGGACACCCCTTACTACTTGTGAATTAAACCTACCAACTCTCTACCACCCAAGACTGATTGCCAATCGACCACCTTTTCTCTCAATGATGATTCCTCTATCACAACATTCACATTGTATCACGAACGATGTCCCCTTATGCACCCATGTGGCATGCACTTTGCAAAAGCTTAGGTAGTTACTTCAAATGCAACGAAAGCAACAAGATGGACTCCAGAGCCTCAATTTATTGCCCCCACGTCAATGGAATTGCATTGTTGGTTCGATTCGCACATCAGACGGGAAGTCCTTCCGTAATCAAATAGAAAATAGTTAATAAAAGTTTCCACCACCTTGCAAGCTGCAAACCCCTTTGTAATGGGTGTAGCTTATGTAAATCCAACAACTACCTTGAAGTCGGGGCATGTGTATGATATGGGCTCTCTAGTGTACGATATCACCTAAAATACCTTGTCATTGCCCCTCGTCATGACCACCCAACTCACTTTGAAATATTACACCACTTGAAAGCTCTGTATGGCATTGCCCTCTATTATCATATTACCGACATTAGATATAACCTATCAATAAGAACCCATCGATTTATATATGTCTATATTATTAACTAAATAATATATATTGTTATTTTTTATTACTTAACTACTATTTTTTAATACCTGATATACTATTATTTTATTATATTGTAATAGGTATACTATATATTTACAATACTATATATTATATTGTATATACTATTTTTGACATATAGAGTATATTTCTAATATATATTATATTTAATATAATAATAAAATAATATTATACTATATTATATTATATATACAATTAATTAATTCTATATTACAGTTTTGTAATTACATATAATATATATTACTATATATATAATAACGATAATATGATATTGTATCAAGTTAAATATAATATTATAATGTACTAATAGAATATAATATATAATATTCGTAATAGTATTTTAGATATTAATGTTATTATATTATATAATATATTATATCAATATTATATTGTATTATAGTATACCTTAATTTACTACTAATATTAACAATACTGTTAATACAGGTATATTGAAATTCATATAAGATATGCTATATATAATGGATTATCCATAATTACCACCACGTGAACTGTTGTATTGTATTCCAGCTATTCAACAACAAGCAGTCGCTCTTTCAACTCATGCATTTGCACCTTGACCTTGGAAGATATGAACAAAACTACAGCATAGATTTATCCATATATAGAATAACAAGGTGGTTCAACAACAAGCTGTTGCTCTTTCAACTCATACATTTGCAGCTTGACCTTGGAAGATATGAACAAAACTACAGCATAGATTTATCCATATGTAGAATAACAAGGCGGTGTGAGACCCTGTAAATGTCAGCAAGATATTTGAAATCATTAATGGCCTTCAATTAATTTCGGTTGCCACCTCTAATATCCTTTTCAGGGCATATAATCTGTGATCATATAAGTTGTTCCATATAATAAAACTCATGAACAATATCAGTGTTTTGTGTATGGCAATATCAGTGTACAAATTCCTTGTTCCTTTTTTGTGTAATATCAATGCATAGAATTTTTTGTTCCTTGCATCTATCTAATAATATAAGCTGTTTCCCATAGATGGTACTGCATGATTACTGTCTTGGAAGACAATAACAATCAAAATATACCATTTATATTCAATAGATAAAGACCTTCACTATGGAGTACACATGCCTTCACCATCAAGGCCACATTCCCCAAAAACCTTTTTAGGGGCTATTCTACTAAGCAATCAAGTGAAATGTTAAAATAAAAATGTGGTCCATACAATAGCAAAGATAAAGTGAAACGATAATTTAATCATTGGTATATTGAGCTGGGCTACCCATAAAATAAGTATGGCATTTACACGAAATTTTACAAATTTTGACCCTATTAGGTACATCACTGCCCACGACAACATGTACAATACCATCAATGCAATATGAAAGAGCCTTCATAATAATAGGTCTGTAAATTAGTCATCATGCTTTTAAACATATTATCATCCACCAAAACTATTATATTTTTCCTATTATCAGTCACATCTAGAAGGTACCATTGTTTTACCAAAACTATTATATTTTCCCTATTATCAATCACATCTAGAAGATACCATTATTTTATGCAGAAAAATGTGCTTCTGAAACAAAAACAAATTTTCCCATTAAATATACAAAAAATTACAAGAATATACAAATGTGATAGTAGGCCCTGCAAGAATTAATCACAGTTTTGCTATGTTCAAATCAAATTCTGTACAAAACATACAAAGCCATATTTTGCCATCTACAAAAACAACACAAAAACTGATTGAATAGAATCATAAATATGAAATCCTTGTTAAAAATTACAACACAGTCAACCCACATATTCAAGCCAAGAGTACCAACTGTATGACCACCTTTACAATATGCACCGCACTACCAATGGAACTTGGGGGTTTAAAATGCATGCATCACTATCTCTATATCTTGTAAAATTTATTTGAATAGCACAGCTCATATATAAACAATTTGATTTTATGAATTTGTCTTTTTGCATCCATTTTCAGGCACCCAGATTCCTTGGCACTATGCCAAGGTCTTGAGGGGTATCCATTCCACCAAATGAGCACAGCTAGCAAGCATATAAACATTTATAACTTCATCTTCAGCTAAAAAACACGCACTGCTCAAATTTCAGCAGACTCCACAAAAATACAGGATCACCATTCGGTGAAATCAATATTACTTTCAATCATGTTGTGTAGGAAGTCTGCATCAAATCCATCAGATGTCACATAATATTAATATTAGTTTTTAATGAGGGTATTTTACTAAACTTCTTGAAAGTGCAGAGCACCACTAATGGTTATAAATCCACCTCCACACACAGAAATGCATAAGATATGCAATCACAATGCAAGGTAGGCACACGGTGACAATTTTAAACAGTTACCAAGCATAGTCATGTCCTACAAAGACGGTGCTTCTCAATCATAATTATAGAATCTAGGTCAAATATTTCAATAGATACTATTTCAACAGACTTACAGATGCTAAATTCAAAGCATGTGAAAACTGGAATTAACAGTTACTGCTGATATAAGATAATGGCAACGCAATAAATTGATCTAAATCCATGAATCCAACACACAGATATAGCAAATAGACAAAACAAATTTCATTGGCAAAAGTTCAAGTCATGACAGTTTCCATATATCCAGTTGTATATTTCAAGCCATGAAATCTCTATGACCATTAGACAGTCAACAAGTTCAAAGTGACAAAATAGGGCCACTAAATCCAGAAGCAGAACCATATATGAAAGCAAAATTTTTCTTTGTTCAGATCAATTGATACATAATTTATTTCACCATATTATTTGTGTCACTGAATCAAAAATCTTGGGAAGCAAATCCAATTTCTCCCTCATCTTTTCCATCCTTCTTAGGCAAGAGAACTTGGTGAATGTTAGGCAAGACTCCTCCATTAGCAATGGTCACAGTACCAAGCAGCTTACTTAACACCTCATCATTCCTAACTGCTAATTGAATATGCTGGGGTACAATACGATTCTTCTTGTTGTCTCGAGCAGCATTTCCAAGAAGCTCCAATACCTGGTGGCAATTAATAACTAAATCAAGAACAACCAACTGAGAAACCCTGCCTAACACATCAAAAATAGAAAATAAACACACAGCGATCGTATCTCTCAGTTAAAAAATACAAGTGAAAAAATATGGTGCATTAAAAAGTAGAAAAAGCAGAGAACCCAAACTTAATATAAGTAATCCACTAGGGAAATCTGCTTTCACAACACTGCACTGGATAATCCCTAACTTGGAAGCAGTCTCCCATTTTTTATGTCTAGGAAGAAACAACTTGCAAGTAGGATTGGAATTTAAACCTGAACAAAAGTAAAAAGTCAAGCTTAAATTAGACTAAAAGCCACACAAAACATCTATAAACATCGAAATAGACAAATGAATTTAATTTCAAACCCTAAAAAGTTCAAATTTTAAAAAGTACACATATGTCAGACTAAATGCAGCATGCAGTCTCAAACCCACAAACCATGTATCCAGAAACACCAATGTAACTTCAAACCCTAGAAATCGAATGTAGAAAGTAAAAATAATCACATTTTAAAATCACCTAGATACGTTCCAAACTAAAACAAATCATAAACAGTAAAACCCAACATCCAGCAAAAACATTACAGACCATCCGAAACAAGCCTGACTTCAAACCCTACAAGCACATTTATGAAACCCAAGGATGACATTTATGAAACCCAAGAACAACATTTTGATCCAAGATGGAGTCCCAAGAAGAGATTAAAACATACCTCGGCAGCAAGATACTCGAGAACTGCAGCAAGATAAACCTGGGCACCTGCACCCACCTGCTCTACATATTTTCCTGCTTTGAGAAACCTTGCAATTCATCCCACAGGAAATTGGAGACTAACCTTTTGAGACCGCGATACAAATTTTGTTGACTTGGCCTTTCCTCAACCGCCATTTGCACTTGAAGAACTCATGGCTTACACAGAAAAAAAATCATCCATAGGTCTCAAGTTCAAATCTTAAAAATGTTTTTTTTCTGTTTTTGGGCTGAGGGAGCAAATACCGTTTTGATGATTAAAGAGAGTGGAGGCACTTAAATGTATATATCTCACAAACAGCGATGGCTCGATGCAATAGACAACAACACCCACCGGCCATTCCACAACAGCTGCTCCAAAGTCACCTCAATGTCAATATAAACAGTGTCCTCATTTCAAATCTCGTGCCTCCTCCGAGCGAATCGCATGCTCGAAACCCTGATAGACAAAAAAATTAGAGACCCCAATACAGGGTACCTAGGGTTTGAAAAACAAAGCAAGAATGTCAAATTTACCCTGCAGATAGTCGCAGTTTTCGACCTCCCTGCGGACTACATCCAAAACGACATCAATGAGCTCAGCGCCCTCAGTGTAATGCCCCTTAGCCCAATTATTTCCACCAGCGATTTGAGGGATATTGTATGAAGAATTTGTAGAAAAAGGGATGGGCAAGGTCCTGTGTTGTGCGAGAAAGGTGGTGGATATCAATGAAGGAAGGCGGTGGATATCATCAAACGCTGTCACTTCTATTAAATGCCCCGCGCTGTAGCTGTCATCCACTCAAAATGGCATCAAAAATTGTGGTGCACAGGGGATCTGGTTGCATGGAGGTGAAGACCATGTTGCGTTTATGAGTTGACTCTCAGCTCAAAGAAACCCTCGAAATTGTTGTTAAACCCTGCAAAGCATCATCAAAACCGTCGGTATCACAAGATTCGCATCTCCCAAACCAGGGGATGAATCTAAGGGGTTGGCGCCCCAATATGAATGCCTTCGGTGTAATAAAGTTCCAAGGTGATGGTGTAGAAGTGAAGAGGAGAGAAGAGTCTACCATGCAGAAGAGACCATCATCTACCAAAGATGCACAAACCATGACCGAGGTATGCAAATTAAGCACTCGACCTTATACTCTTTCTTTCCAAATCTACATGAGTTCTTTCGGAAATTTGAAAGGCACACTAGTGGAATTGGTTCTAATTTGTTATCCAAGATGGGTTATGATGGCAAAGGGTTTGGCAAGAATGGCAAAGTAATGACACTCCCATTAAGGTTGAGTAATGAACTTATGCAGGTTTGGCGTACGTTAGTGGCAAAGAAGTTGGAGAATGCTCCAAAATAGCTGAAGCAAGACAAGCTTGCAAAGATAAAGAGCCCAAACCACTAGCTAAAAAAAAAAGTCCATGCAAGGTAATGACATCATTCTTTTTTGTCAAATCTAACGAGGAATTTAATTCTTTCAAGAATGGGCAGTTCTCCTATGAAGAGGAAGGTAACATTGCGCTACTTCAAAGGGCCAAAGAAAGGGCCAAAGAAGAGAAGGACGACAGCTCCATGGCGGAGGAGGTAGCACATCTGCACTTCATGAATATGTGAGTGACTACAAGTTGAATCCAAGAAGGGAACAGCCTTTTAATAAGGGCAAAAGCACCAAAGAAGAATGTAAAACATCTCCAAAAAGAGGAGAATATCCTAGAGGAGGAGGTAAAGCATTACCATTGCATCAAACTTGCACAAGTAGGCCTAGGGGCAGCCAAAGAAGGCATGTAAAGAACAAGTCTTCCATTGTTTACTTTAATAATATAAAAAGAGGCCATATGGGACAAGAATGTTGGTACACCTATACATGTTCATTTTGTGGATTGAGTAATCATTGTGTGGTCATGCGTTTGAAAAAATCAAATCATCATTAAGAAATTAAGAATCCAAGCTGCTTCAAAAGGAAGGTATATTGTCTACACTCTCCAAGCCAAAGAAGAGGTCAAGGTGTAAGAAGTGAAAAGGTTGCAAGTTATACAGACCACTCTCCAAATCAGTATGAGAAGGTCAAGAAGGGGGAAATGTTGTCCAATTACATGTGCAAGGATTGTTGCAATTATTGCAACACTAGTGGGCATTGACATGCAAAAGTTTGGAAACTTCATCCACAACTTCACCCAAAGAATTGCAATGGGTATTCCAAGAAGGAATAGGCATCTACAACCAAGAGAGAAGTTGTTCAAGCACCTACAAACCAAGAGGTAGAAAATGAAGAAGTAAAATTATATAAAGAGAAATCCATCAAGTGGGAGCAGCCCATAGAGGATTCCCCATCACCATTACATAGAGGTATAAACATGGTAAGAGATCAATCCTTAGAAGGACATTGCAATGCTAAGAATTTGATTTGCATCCATTTGAAGAGCCATCCAAGATGGAAACTATTAAGAGGGAGCAACCCATAGAGAATTCCTCATCACCTTTGCAAGTGGGTAATGATAAGCATTCATTATAGGTTTCATGGATAGAATATTTGCAGAGCTAATATGTTGATTAGCATGAATATGTAAGCACCTCCAAATTGTTTTTTGTGTTCTATTATTGAAAGAAGCAAGAAGGGATCTAACCTCACTGATATGAACAAGTAGGGAGGATTTTAACTCATGAATGGTGAATATGGAGCAGCAATTTAATTAGTTATAGAAGCACATATGTGAGCAATCAATTGCATCAAAAATATTGTATCATTTTCAGCATTCTCATATGTTCATGATGGCATGCAAGTTATGCTTGTTTTTCTGATCACTTCTTATAGCACATGACAAGATAGGTAGAAATAGACACTCTATGTTCAGAGAGAACTCCAAGTAAAGGTTGAAGACCAAGGCATCACAAAGGTGGCCATAAGTTGTTTTTCATTTTTCTTCATGCAAATTCAAATTATGTCAATTTTAGCATGTCTATTTACTTATCAGTTTTGTAGCATGCATATGAGAACTACAAGGATTGTAGCATGGGAGTATAGCTTGTTTTTATAATCAGAATGATTGAAGCATGTCAATGATGCTTGTTTTATGCATATGAGAAGTTGTAACAGTTATAGCAGTTTGTAGCTTGTATTTGTTGTTGTATGCATTGGAATAAGGTTGCAGTAGGTTTTCCAAACTGCGTTTTGGTATGACAGCAATTGGCAAAAACACATTGATCGGCATCTAAAAGCATGTTCATGAAGCCAAAGAGTTCTTCCATAATGGGAGAAGAAGTGATTTAATAGTAGGCTATTGATACAAGGTGAGAAGTACACCCATGAAGAGTAGCACTCCTTAAGAAGATTGTCAGTTTGATGGATGTATGATTTGGCATCATGTTCCTTTGTTGAAGACATTTCATTCAATGTTTGTTGTATTTGTTTTGATGCAAACTTTGAGTTGCAAGATAGGGGTAACTTTGTCGATGGAGTTATGTTTTCAATCCATGTAAGTTGTATTTGTTTTTAATGCAAACTTTGAATTATGAAGACCAACGGGTCAGTTTTTTGAGAGTGGTGATTTGTTATAAGCCACTTACATGATGATGCGTATTTTCTTTACTTGAAAGAAAGTAAACAACAAAGAAGATGTTATAGCAAGCATCTCTCAAGAGAGAGTTTCATCAAGCATGTGTATTGGAGCAAAGGGGATAAGAGAATTCGTCGAGTACAAACAGCAAGGCAAGAGGAAGACCATGACACCCAAGAGTGTAAGAGGGTTAGTTTATAGAGATTTGAAGGAGTCATGGGCTATAAACCAAATTTGGTTTTGCAAATTTGTGGTTGGAACAATACACCCTTAAGAGATAGGAACAATGTTCTCCAAGAGAGACATTGCTAGTCCAAGAAATATGATGAAGAACAGGGATCCCCGGTGCAGTTCATGGTAGGGGTTCCCAGTGAAGGGATGCCCTTGATTGTGTAGCCAGAGCCACACAATAGAAAACATCATGCTTTCTTATATTTTCAATTGAAATAAGCCTTTACTATGTTTTCATTCATAGTGACTCTACACTTACTCTTATCTCTCCAATCTCTAACTCTAAGCCTCTACGGACTTTACATTGATTCTCTGTTGTAGAGTCTGCAACCTTCTCTGAGACCTCTTTTATTTCTCTTTGTGGCCCCTCTTTTCTGATCTTTGCTCTCTACTTGCAGCGTTAAAGCTCTGCTTCTTTTTGACGTCTCCCTTATTCTTGATTTTGCCGATTTTTTGATCCTCCAATGCGACCACCTTCTTTTAATATTGACCTTCTAATCTAATCTCTTGATCTCCTATATGTCCTGCCTAAAAAATCCCCTTTAACGCATACATGGGATCCCTTTCTAGCTTCTTCCTACTTTTTCTGTTTTTTGCATTTTCTCCATTAACTGTCCGTGATTCTGGAAAGGTATTTTTGTAACAACGATTTTATGGTTGGGTTAACTGTTACATGGTGATCACTTGTTGAAACTTCTCTTCCAGAGCTTTCTATTGAGACCTTAAATGCCTAAATTGGCTGTCTTGCGAAAATTGTGACCATTCACAGATCTCTATGCCATTCTTCCATTGCTTTGACCAAATTTGAAATTGTGATCATAGTTTGTCTGTGATTTTGCCATGTGGCATGATCCAAGGGTCCCTGTATAATAGGGTCCAAAGCCTTCCCTGTGATCTCCAAGGTCTCTATTGGCCTTGTGGATTTATTAAATCCATTGTGGTTCCTCATTTGTCCGCCCCTTTTCAATGTGGTCTCTTTATATAACTACGGAACCATGGCTCAACTAAATCCATTTAAGGATTGTAATGCATCCATGCTACACTGTGGCCGCTTTATTATCTAAGTTCCCTTTGTGATTGTGACACGTGTCGCAATCTTGGGTTCCCGGTCTCACACGATAGCTTTGTGGATTGCAGTAAACACATTGGAGTTATAAACTCCAATGTGAAATTGTTCATGCATCTGCTTGTGGTCCCTGTTGTGATTAGACTTATGAACAAGCTTGCAATTGTGACATTTGTCAGAGTCTTGGACTCTCGCATTGAAGCGGTCATTGTGAACTTCCATTGGGGGTGTTCTTGAGGTCAGTGATTCTGTGTTGACTTTCACTGATCTCCATGGCCATGGATTTGTTAGTCTTCACAAATCAATTTATATCTCGTCGGGTCTAGGCGAGACTCCATGGGACTATAAGCTAAGTTGTGAAAACTTAGTGTTTTGGTGGCCACCTTAGAATATATAAACGTGTATGGGGTCTCCAAGAAACATGGATATTGTGGCTGCTGTGAAAATGGTGATCACAGAGGATATAACATGTGACCTCTGCCAAGCCTCAAAACTATGAAGTGGCTGCCGTTAGTTTTAGGAATTTTGAAGTGGCTGCCAAGACATGCAACTTCGGGTTGCAAATATAAATTGTGTGACCACCAACATAAGCAACTTAGGGTTGCGTAATAAAGTGTGACCCAAGATGTGATCCATTGTGAACATGTGGCCTTTGTGAGTTGAGAAATTGGCCTTGAGATTTTTTTTGAAAACAACAAAACTATCTACCTATTTTCTGTAATGCAAGATTGCCCGTATAGCATGGATGCTTCTGCATTAGACACACAAGGTAATTAAAATGTGAGGTTATGCTCACATGGATGGAATAAGTGGTAAAACCACCCTTTTGGCCACTGAGAATGATGACCATGGTGTTCCCTTCCAACACTAAATATTTTATTTGATTATCACACTTTTTCTTCCATTTCTAACTTCTTGTTGGCTTCAACTCTTTCCTCTTTTGCCTATCTCTATTCATGCTTGCCTCTTTTGTGGTGCACCATAAACTTTCCATCTCTGCCAAATGCTTCTATCCCTTTTACTCACTATTTGGGCATGGTCCATCCACTGCCACCAAATGGTTCTCTTCTTCCATCTTCCTGTGGGATCAAACCCACCTTTGTCTGACCTTCTCCCCCAATATGTTATTTTTTAGAAAAATACTTTCTCTTGTGGGCTTACACCCTCCACCATTCGACCAGCTCCTCCTAAAGCTTCCATGGCTTTGTTCACTCTCTATCCAACTTGCTATTGGATTTTTCCTTCTGTCACTCTTTTCTATCTGCAGCTCCTCTTTCCACATGGCTGCCACCTTTTCTTGCCACCCTCATCTCGCTTGTGGCTTCTTCATTCACGAGAGTCTCAAAAGACACTTCTTTCTCTACATCTTCACATGTCCTGGCTGATATACGAATCAGCTGATCCTCTTCACTTTCTTGCTTAAGTGCATAATTTTGCACTTGGGTATTCACCTCTTCACCTTGGAAGGCCTCTTTGAATGCCTCCTCTCTCTCCATCTATGCACCTGCACATAGACTACAGTCACAAATTAGTTTAAGAACACGATACTTTACTGTCCCCATAGGTGCTTTCTCCATCTTCACAATGTTAGCTTGATCTCCATCAAGCTTGGGCTCCACAATACCTCCATCATTCTGCTTATTCCTCAGAACAGTGCTTGGTTCTTGTGACAACTTCTCTCTCTTTCTTCATTTCTTATCTGCTTTTCATTAGCTTCAGGTTGACCGCATTCTCCTTTCTTCTCTCCTTTTGCCTCTATGTCACATGAGTGACATTCTTCATCTTTCCAATCTTTTCTCATCTCTTGTGAGAGTCTTCTTTCCCAGTCTAAATGTTGCAAGTGAAGTCCCTCTTGTTCCACTTCCTCTTGCTGTTCCTCATACATATGAGCCTGTTGGACTGAATCACGATTCGTCCTCTTCCTTGCCATCTCCTTCATTGTGGACCTGCACATAAACATAGATCTAAAATGGGAAAAAAATTCAAAACTAAAAGCTTAAAATAAATATGAATCTTGAGTCTTACCTCTTAAATCCTCGTCAAAATCTTTCAAAGCTGACAGAAATCACGTTGCAACTTTTTGTAAATATTAAAATAATAAATTTTGTTTAGTAGAGCAAAAACAGCAGAACATTTGTTTTCAAAATGAAAATGACATTTATTACAGTTTCTGTTATTATTTAACAGTAGTCAAGTTTTTAGATCGGACTACTGGCAAGCCTGAGTTAATTACTCGGCTGGTGAGTAGTTAAACGTTATCTCAGTGAGCAAAAAATCTGGTGATTTTATGGTGAGTAATCAACGTTTTCCAAGAGATTTAAATCTAATGGACAAAGCCCTCTTTTCTCTATGAAGCCACCCTCTTCCTTCAATTCTTTCCTCTCTCCCTTGCTGCTCTCTCCAAACACACTTCCCTGCCTCTCTTCCCTCTTTCATTCATTTCTCTAGAATATATAGAGATGACGAGTATCCTACTCTACAAAGACTCATATTCTATTTTGACTTTAAGAGTCCTAATTTAATTGATGCTGGAGCATCCTGCAAATGTGTCTATAAGGTCTTATGGTGTGTCTTAGAGGTCTTAGGAAGATGGTATGGTCACATTAAGTCTCATTGACACATTAAGAGTTCATTATAAGTCATTTAGAGGTCTTGGAGTGTTTCCCCTCCAAAAGTTCAATTTGAATTTTCAAATGTAATTGTAAGCACATATGGGTAATTGTAATAGTTTGCAAGTAAATTATAAGAGCTTATAATAGGTTATGCTATGTAGATAGAGGGTCCTGAGGTCTGTGGGAGTCATCTGTATCAGTAGAATCAAGTTAAGCATTCTAAAAACTAATTATGAGTCATTTTCTAAAGAAAGGCAGTCAGTTTCTATGTTGAGAATGGGAAGATAAGGAGAATCTTGAACAAGAATAGAGTATGTTAAGCTTGGAAAAGTCTTTTTTCCCATCTGATAACCATCGAACCTACACTGGAGGAGATGAACCAGTCCATTAGAAAGTCATAGAAAGACAGATTTGGAGGTGACAGGGAGGAGGCAAGAAGACTATGATAGCAGAACAGAGGTCTGTATATGTACGAATAGTATTTTCATGCAAATAAAGATGTTTGATTGTAAATCAAGGTTGTTTTCATATGTGTTTAGATGTATGAATAGTTATCAATTAAATTAATAAAGTTTTCATGCCATTTTCGAGGTTATAATATTCAATTTCTCAGAATTCTGTCAAGAAACTTATATGGTCGTACACGGGGTTACTTCTACATATAAAATGTTGTATGGGCCCAATTCAACTCTTAGAACAGGTGAACAGGATTGTTTAGGTTCTGTATAAGGCCTTGGATTGCGGCGGAGGTGATTCAATTCTATGAACAATCATTAAAACCCTCTCGGGTCCATGGAAACCTGTGAAACCCTAAAACAGGGTATTACAAGAGAAAAAGATACGTAAAATTTGTTTTACTCAATGAGATTGTTCACATATTTGTGTGAAACTACAAGAAGGGTTTAAGACGACGTTCTGATTTGTTTCAAGTCCTAATTTACCTTGTAATCCACTCTATGGATGACTGTGTCATAAGAACATAGAATTTCTAAGTTTTTGAAGAAAGCGAGTAGAGCAAAAAGCCTATAATTTGTAATATGAAGCCAAATGGAGTGAAGTAAAGGTTGGATCTTGTTTGTTTCACCTATCCTAGCTTTCTGAGCCCTTTTGGAGCTGTAGAACAAGGTATTTTAGAATTTGACCTACTTCAGCCCAATTAGGCCTAGTAGGCTTATAGAGGGTTAAGGAGCAATTTCTCGGAATTGTGTGTTGTACTGAGGATTTAAAGGTTGAAACATATTTTTTATGGCTGGGCAGACCTCTTAGACGAGTCATTTGCCTTTTGCACGTGTTATTTTGTGTTTTGACCTACTAGAGGGCTATTAGGCCTACAAGACCAAGCAGAGTTTTGAAGTTTTTTCGTGTGAAATTCATTGAGTCTTGAGTCTCAAAACCTTGTCTGAGTTTCGAATCATATATAAATCACCGAAATATACCTGTCCAAGGTATTTAGAAATTCAAGTTCAATACAGATTTGGTTTTGACCTGTTAGAGCAACATTAAGCCCAGTAGGCTTGTGAGAGGTTTTTGATCAAATTGTTTGTATCAGACCTTCTTTGAGGTGTTGCAAGAGTTGAAGTCACTTATAAAATATTGTGATAAAGTCTTTCAGATTGATCTATAGCCCTGTTTTCAAATATTTCTTGTTTTGATCCTTTTGAGGCATTTATGCTTAAATAGCTTGTTGAGGGCTTTGAAGTCTTTTGAGTTCAAATAGACAAAACCAATAAGTGGATTGGTTTTTCATAGTGTAACAGAGGTTTAATATGTCATTATAGACCACAAGAACAGAGTTTTAAGTTTCACATCAGATAAGGTATATTGAAGTTACTTAAGTCTCTTCATTTGTGTCTATATTCTTGCCTTGCCAAGATTGTAAGTTTGAGGATAGTCCAAGAAGGGCTATCATTAATTCAAACACTAACAAGGAATCTTAATTAAAACATCCTTATAAGATTCCATTCCAAATCAAAATTCTTTTCTAAGAGGCATATTCAAATTAGAACTCCTTTCTAAGAGTCCTATTCAAACCCGAAGTCTTGTTAGTTGTCACACATCATGCCTTTGACTCTCGTTACTTAGAGACTACCCATGTTTTTGTTTGTGTAAGAGGAATGCTCCTACATCATTTACATTCATCATTTTATTTAGGAAATCTTGTTTTGTGTCTACTGCAATGTTTTATTACTTCCCTTCCCTGCAGTTTGTTTTTAGGTGAGCTTTGTGCAACCTTATCTTTGCTACTTTGTGTTTTTTTGCCAGGTGAGCATGTGTGATTTTCCATTTGTACTAATCTTGTGCCTTTGATTTCTTTATTTTGAATTAATGCTGTCTAAAGCTAGAGAAAGCTTCTAGGATTTTATGCAGGTGTAATGAAAATTAAATATAATGAAAACCATCTCTCATGGCATGTGTCTCGTGAATTTCTCCAGGCATAGGATTTTGGCAAGTGTAATATAAATTAGTTATAATGAATAGCTTTTAAATCCTTAAAACAAAAGGTTATAATTTCCAAACCAACAAAATTATTTTTTGGTTAGAATCAATCTTCGGCATGTTCATCTGAATTTCTGGACATGAAGCTTGCTTAATAACATCAGTCCATCAAAAATCATACTTTTGAACAAGATTCAAGTTCTTTTAGCACAAAATATTTTCATGAGCATTGCATATAAACTTTTTGGCTTGTCCAAATAAAACATGCATGAGGTGTCATATTGTGTAAATGGTAATGGGCCATTAGATTGGTCAGTGATGTTATTACAAGCCACAAAAGGTTGCCTGCCAACTGCTGGGTATTTTTGTGTACGGGTCACCTTGTTATCTATTTCAGGCCCCACTTTTACTTTTGTCAGCATAGTCAGAGTTGTAGAGGAATATCATGAGTTCTCTATTAGCACAAAATGAGTCTCTCTGTAAACCATGCACATATTTTTTGCTTGAATAGATAAAGCACGTGCAAAATGTTATTCTAGTGGTTAGCAGGTTGGTCAAGTGACAATGTGCTATTGGATTAGTGGAAGATGTAATTAGACTCCAGATGCCGCAAAAGGTTGTCTGCCAACCATCGTGTATCTCCATATGTGGGACACCATTTTGTCTATTTCAAGCTCTTTATTTTGTCACCATAATCAGAGTGGGAGAGGAATTTAGACATTAAAACAATCCGGAAGACTTATCGTGTGGAAGTCAGTCTCACTGTGATCCTTTTATATATATTCTTTTTACTTAGTAATAAATAGAAATTGCAAGTACATTGTTTTATGTAGGATAGTAGTGTTTTGTGTTATGTGAGCACTATGTTAAGGGTGTGATTCGATGTGCATACTAATCTTTATTACATCAGTTGACAGTTAAACTGAAAATCGTTTAACATTCCCTATCTACAAGTGTGTGTATATACTATATACATACATACATATATATGACTGAAGCTATATGCCTTTCATTGGACTATTTGTCTACTGGGAAGCAATAAAATCAGCTGTTCCACATTTGAATTTTTGGGCATATATCTATGAATTTTATTAAATTCTTAAGTGTTATAAGCATCTGGACTGAAGTTAAATGTGGATGATTTTCCAGAGGAATAAAGGAGAACCATTAAGAGTGTACATGGACCTAGAGGCTGGAAGGAAATCTACCTCTGCTGCAGATGTTTTTGTGAGTTATCATGCTGGGGATGATGTACAGGCAACATATGCAGGTGCCCTTTTTCATAATAGTCGTAACTATTATGTGTCTCCATATAAGAACAATGTAAGCACTCTTGACATCCTTTCCTTATGGTTAGCTTATGTACTTGCTAGCAAAGCTATCTGCTGTGTCTTGAATATTTTTCTTGATTACAATTGGCAGTCCCATGTAAAATAAAATTCATTGAAGTTCTACATTTATTTAGAATACGGTTGATATTATTTTATATTATTATTTACTTCTAATATCTTTGTCAATCCACTTTGTTGTGCTTATCATTTGGGTGTGCTGCAATTATGGCAGGGTGTGTAAGCAATGAAACTCGATATTTTCATGGAATTATGTTTCCCGATTTTATTTATTTATTATTTTATTATTTTATTATTTTATCAGGATACACTTATATATTGGTCTTCCTCGAGATGCTTGAAAGACAGGAATCGACTTGCAGGAAGATTGCTTTCTTTGCTTCCTCACCATTCATTTGGGAAATGCCTAAACAATGTTGGTGGGCAAAATATGGCATTAAAAATGTATCCAGAATGTCGTCCAAGTGGTAGCGAAGGCCATAGTTGGTCTGATCATCTTCACTGTGCAATGTCGCATTACAAATTTGTCTTAGCCATTGAGAATACTATGACTGAAAGCTATGTTACTGAAAAATTGTTTTATGCTTTGGATTCTGGTGCAGTGCCAATTTATTTTGGTGCTCCAAATGTTCTGGATTTTGTCCCTCCAAGATCTATAATTGATGGGACCAAATTTAGTTCTTTAGAAAGCCTGGCTTCATATGTAAAACGGGTTGCAATTGACCCTGTAGCTTATGGTGAATATCATGCTTGGCGACGTTGTGGTGTTATGGGGAACTATCACAAGACACGGGCAGTCAGCCTTGATTCTTTCCCTTGTCGATTATGTGGCTTTATAAGCAAACTTGGAGGGAAATATGCAACAACTAGTTGAAATATCTTATGTCTAGCATCATTGTCTAGAACATGTATTTCTTTAATGTCTCTGGTTTCACTTTATGCCTTTGTCATCTATCATCTCAGGCCATGTTTTGGCTGTTTGATTGTGGCTGACTTTTGGAAATAAAAGGTCATTCTAAATTTCTGCAGTGAATAGCAGTTGGAGTGTAACATTTGAAAAGAGGCAAGTGGGAGAAAGTTAATCCAAGGGATCTCCAAGGGTGATTAAATTTCCAGTGGTACAGACTCCACGCTTCTGGTATTGGTAATTCCTTTGGTGTGGTATTTGGCATGGTTCAATCTTCCAGGAATTATAGTGCTTCAGGCAATGCACAATCATGAAAGCAAGCAAGAATCATAATTTTTTTTCAGCGGCATATGATGTATTATGGTTGAGACTTGTTCATTAATCTTTACAAGGCATCAAATGTTGTTAGAACTGTATCAATTTTTTTCAATTTGGATCACGCATAAAATAAGTTAGGTACTCGAAATTTATTCTCTAATGCGTTATGAAAAGGTTCAAAAAAGAATTTTATGTGCCCCAGTTGTAACTTCTACTTCAGACAATTTTTGGACATAACATCATGCAAAAATGTAAACAATGTACCGTCTGATTCTACAGGTCACCAACAGTCTTTTTACATAGGCATATCATTTTCTTATGGGACTGTATTTTTGAGAGCCTTTGGCTTATTGATAGTATTAAAAAAGAGATTATGCACCTGTACATTTTGCTGCTAAGTGATAGCCTTTCCAAGAATGCATGGGATCAAAAGAGGCCTACAGGGTGAGATCATGTAGTTGAGAACCTCCGTAGATATGTTTTTGAAATAGATAGTGCATTCTGATCATAATGAAAGATTAGTTACAATTTTTATCGTTCTTTTTTCCCTGGATTGATAACCTATCATGGGTTCTGGGTTTGTTACATTGCACTTAAATCTGGTTGGGATGTGTTAGATTGAATACAAGTCTAAGCTGCTTATTGAGAAAGTTGGTTGAGTGGGAAGCGACATTGCTAGTCTCTCTGTTCTAAAACCTGCAAGTAACCTCTGATAACTTGCAAGTAACCTGCATTTTTTGAGTAGCCAAGTAATTGTGTAACTTATCGCGAGCCGAGTAGTAAGCTCAGACTCATGAGTAATGGTGAGTAATTACTTGCAAGAGCGAGCTTACTACTTGGCTGCTGTGCTATTATAATGTCTTGTGGATTAAAAATGTCATTTTTTGCATTTCGAATTACTCACAATTATTCACGAGTCCGAGCTTACTACTTGGCTGCTGCGCTATTATAATGTCTTGTGCATAAAAAACGTCAATTTTTCGCATTTCCTCATGATGTTATGTTCTGTTTTTGCTCTGCTGAGACGATTTTTATCATTTACCAGTTGCTGCAACTTGATTGTCAGTGATTTCCATCAGCTTTTTATCATTTATATATATTTTTAAGTAGTAATAAAGTTGCTGAGTAATTGCCAAGTCCCATGCCCAAGTCAAGATATTGGGCTACTGAATAATTGCCTATTACAAGTTTTTGAACTATGGCTAGTCTCATGTATTGTGGACTATGTAAAAGAACGTTAGTTTATTCAGCTGTCTTAAATGAACTCATATTGAAAGATACAAACAACTGAAACATAAATGCTTGTATATGGTTTGTTAATGCGATTTTTCATTAATGTATGTTTACAGTAAATTGCTAGTATGTTAGCTAATTGTTTTGATACAAATTATAGAAAAGAAATCAGAATGCTCTTCTAGTTAACAACTAACCAAAATGTTACTAAATTCTGATGATGTTTATTGTGCCATTAGGGCAGGTAATATTTGAAATCTAATAGGTGAAAGTAGTGGCATAAGATTAATACAATATAGCGGCAAACCCTATGCAAAATGGCAAGTGATAATACGTCTCAGGTTTATCATATGCTGTTTAGTATGATTATACTTCCAAGGACATGCTCCATACAATTGTAGTAGTATTAGTTGGTAGGCCTTTGTCCAAACCATAAAACAGATGGAAAAGTTAAGCAACAGTCAATGCAAGTATATTTCCAAAGTAGGATTTACAATTTATCATCAATTTATCATATGCCTTGCCTTATTGGGCCGTACAACTTTTGCTATAAGTGACTGTTGTGTTGCTGCAATGTGAGCAAGATCTACACAGCTCAGTTCAGTTCAATTATTTTCTGGTCTAAAGTAACGAGATGCCCATAGCTGAAAGTAGCTTAAGCGTTAAAATGGTGGCATGTCAGTCAGAGCTGTACAAAATGAAAACAAAATAGAATGTATAAGATAACATACATGACATATGATGAGATTTTAAGCAACAGTCAATGCAAGTATATTTCCAAAGTAAGATTTTACAATTTATCATAGACCTTGCCTTATTGGACTGTACAACATTTGTTATGACTGTTGTGTGCTGCAAAGTGAGCAAGATCTACACAGCTCAGTTCAGTTCAATTATTTTTTGGTCTAAAGTAACGAGATGCACACAGCCGAAAGTAACATAAGCATTAAATTGGTGATGTGTCAGTCAAAGTTGTACGAAATGAAAATAAAATAAAATGTATAAGACGAGATACACTACATATAATAATTTTAAAGCATATAAGGCAAGTTGGTAAGGGATTGTGCTTCAACCATTAACCATATAATTTTTAAAATCTAATTTAAAGGAAAACGAGTGGATTTGCTGAGGGCATTGGATTGTGAGGTGGAACATTCATTTCATGCCATGTCATTTATTTATAAGATTTGATATCATTAGCTCACTATCTCTACCAATGCTTCAAATTGGACATGGTACGTTAGGGTACACTTTCTATTTAGTAGTGGTCAGGAATGGTGCATTGTGGGCTTTGGAAGGACCTTTCATTTTCTATTACTTTCCTAAACAATTGACGTGCCACATTTCCTTTCTTATTGGTTCATTATATTTAGGAATGCTTTAAATTGGATGCAGGACATTAGAATACACTTCCGATCTAGTAATGTGCAGTGCAGTGCATTGTGGCTTTAGAAGAACCTTTAATTTGTCTATTAGTTCCTTAAACAACATTTCTTTTTTTATTAATTCACCATGGGCACAATGCATGGTGGACTTTAAAAACGAACTTTTATTTTTTATTAGTTCCATAATAATTGGACAGTCACATTTGTTTGGAGTGAACACTAAGTTATCAAATGTTAAATTTTAGTACAATATAGTACAGTTTGAGGACTTTTAAACCTTTTTAATATGTAAGGACATCATTCAAGGACGAACTCTTGCAATTACTATTTGGTGATTTAGGTGATGAACTATAAGGACGGTATAGTCACATTGGGACGGTCTTGTACTTCACATTTTAAAGTGTAATGGCCAGCAAATGTAGCAGTATGCTTTCAAAGTTTTACGTGGATGTGTTATTGACTTTGATGGTGTCAAATTTGAGGGGGCTGTGAGGTGGTAGGTTTTTTTTGTTGGAAGGGATTATGTCGAACGTAATCCTGTGATTCTTTTATTAAAATAAGTTATAATTAATAAAAATGGTATTTTTGAAAAAGACAGAACTGTATCTGAAAGGTTAAATATTTATTGCACATACAATTCCAGCAACATCAGTTTTGAATGGTTCTCAAAATCTTCAAATTTGATCCTTAGATTGGAAGCTAAGTTTTTGAGAATTGTTTTATTGAATTGTGTTCGTTTGCTTGACTATGAGCAGTCCTTCAATGTGCTATATGGTTGGGCGGTGAGCTATCAATTACCAAAATGTCTTCCACTCCAAAGGTGTTACACCTTTAACTACACTTGTCCCTATTGCATACCTCCAATGACTTGTATTGTGGGAGGTGTCTTGTTTTTTAAATCATTCATAGTCACTTGGCACATTAAATTAGCTACTATGTGGCACATCAAATTAATTTCCATGTGTCACCCATGGTGATGAGATTGTAAAATCTAACAAGGAGCCAGCAAATCATGATGTAGTGGCCACAACATTATGGATTTTCTTAATAGAAGATTACTTTGTCATGGATAATTACAAACCAACTTTAACTTTAAAGGATCTAATATTCATGATAATAGGTGTTTATAAAAATATCAATTTTAAAATAAAGTGGAATTAATATTTATTTAACTTGTATTTAATAATAATATGTAGGAATCAATCATAACATATTATATAAAATATATAGGTATTAAAACATTACTAACATATTTAATGACCAATTTATTTTATAATAAATGAATTCAAAAGTTTATTTTTCCTTCTAATTAAACACTTAAAACAAATATGATGGATTAATGACACAATGATTTTATTATTTAACTTTTTCCATACAAAATTTAAGCATACCTAATTCTTTTAGTAGATACAAACCTACCAACTTACCATGCTGATTACATGAATATTGTAATTTATTATATAGTTACAGAATTATGAGGTAATACATCACAACTCTTGGAGACTGTAATCTAGTCTTAGCAGATCAAAATATGTTCGAAATTAAGCAAACAACTTTACATAGCTATCATCTATGGATCTTCATTTTAGAAATCCTAAACACGGACAACTAATATATATGGATCCTAGTCTAAAAAAATCCAGAGCTCTCACTCCAGAAAAGACAGTTCAGTTTTATATGAATTCCATTATAAATAAATAATTTAAGTTTCATGGTTGTTTATGTGGCACGTTTAAATTAAAACTGAAGAAGAAATAGATAGGCAGGTCAAAATTACATGGAATATTGAAACTTATTTTATTTAGCAATATAATAGTTAACATCTCTATTGATCCATTGATGACTTGCAATCCTATTCACAGATGTACATTGTAATCTGACCAATGATAATCATGCAACCTCAAGTAGCTTTGACCAAAAAATACATTGCACCTAACGTGGATACTCAAATATCCCATTTCATTTCTGCTTTTCAAAAGACATCTCTGCGAAAATGGATTCTATTCTATCAAGATGAAAATGTCTAAACAAAACTAGCCTCAATTTCTAACCTTTATGCTCCATCTCTGTGTGGCAATGCACGCCAATTATCTCATCCAGCTCCAAATTTTTTAGGTCTGGATTCTTTTTTCGCAAAATGGATGTTAAATACTTGAAAGCAACTTCCTCACAAGGAATGATGATTCCCATTTGGTGATCAAAGCCATACTCTTCCTCAGATTTCTGCAGCAATGCCTTGAACAGGGAATGATTCAAATAAGCTACGGGGATGATAAACCTACTGCGCTCATGCCCAACATATACTGCAAAATGTCCCTTGGGAACATCTGTTGGAAAAGCACAGCATGATGATTTTCCAGCGAGCTCATCTTCCAATGTTAAGTATTGTCTGTTCTTGGGAGAGAGAACATTCCCACCTGTCTTATGGGCATTGGCAAAATTGCGAAACTCTCTCATTATCTGCTTCAAAAACGCACCTGGGGGATTTCTCTTTGTTCTTGCCATTGAATTTAGAACAAAGCAAAATGTAGTTAAACTACAAGCTATTGCTCAATGCTACTAGTGAGGAGAAGATTTTTGTAGTCGGATTAATGGACCTGGTTTCTATATATAGAAATTCAAACTAAATATGCACTGGCACCGAATAAAGTAAAAACAAAAAGTTCACTGTTCACAGTCACGAATGGACAAGTCTAGTACAAAATCATGGTAGTCTGTGAGAAATTTGTATTCAAGATTCATTATGGAGGACAATGCATGTGAAACATATTGTTCGTTCACTGTTGAAGATGGTGGGTATTCGTTTATTTTAGCAGAAAAGATAATGCAGTCACATGGGTGTTGGCACTGTACTTGTTGTTTATGTTTAGTGGATGCACGACAAAGCTTTTTGTGTTTTTAATTCAAAATTGACGTGCATGCAATATTGAGATTGATTAAATGCAGATTTTGCAAGATGATTCCAGCTTTATAGAGACATTATTTGTAACTTTCTGTGTTACAACAGCAGTCACATCTTGAAAATAACTAGACACCAAATTAAAAAACTTAGGGGAACATTCTACAGAAGGGAAGTTTGATCTTACACTGATTTAACCATCCTTTATCAGAAAAAATTTAAAAAAGTAAAATGTTGTATGATAGTTTAAACAATTAAAAAAATTAGCTGTGAAGTTTTATTAATGGCCTCAAATGGTCGATGTCAACTCAACAGTACAATACATGTCCAAAGCAATGTTTTCCAGAAAATGTTGAATACCATAGAACAATACATACCTGGAGAAATTTAGCCATACTCCAATTTAACTTTAGCTGCTAGGCTAAAACGGGAAAACCACAACCAAACTTACAATGCTTCCTAGGAATTCAGCCGAGTCATAAAAATACCCATTATTTTTATTACTTACACAGCATAATCTCAATTAAAAAAAGGATTGCCATAACCAGCATGTAGGTTCTGCTCGTCAGCATGTAGGTTTTGCTTGTAGAAGGCTTTTTTGCATTGCAATAGATCGTGCACACAAGGCTTTTTTATAATTTAAAATGTCCACATTAACAATGTAGACATTCATGTATGTATTAAATTTATACAGTTGACACCTGAGTCGATAGCTATGAAAATGTATTAGTTATTTAATATTTTTATATGTTAATTATTTTTATAGAATTCATAGCTAAGTTTATCTAACATTCATAATTTTTTGATTTTGATTTTATTAGAATTAATCGTAACACAATTTTTTTAATATTTAATATTTTTAATTTAGATATTGTGATCCATAGAAAGTGCAAACCTCACACAATTTGTGAATTCTGAAACACCAACTGGCTATTTGGGCATACATTCTACTGACAGATATGCACGTGCATAAGAAGAAATATATTACTTCACTAATGGAATTCTTTCATTGCAAAACAGAAATGCTAAAACAACATATTGATACCATAATTCTTAAATACACAAGTTTTATGTATATGGTTAGATGACTACATTATGATTGCATGCTAAACAATCAAAGCCTTTAGCGCCAAACTGATGTGGCAAACACAAACCAGTGGGCATAGATGTAAAACCATATTCCTCAACGGTCCCTCCCACTAAACTTATATGAATGACATTGTACTTATCATACAGCCTAATGGTTGGATAAACTATTAATTTCTTGAGTGGAGGAATCATGTACTGGGTGCTAGATGCTGCAAAGCTATCCTGTAGTTCAGCAAAAGTATGTTGGACCTTAAAAGGACCTTCCCTGTCCTGTCCTTTTGATCAGTAAATTGGTTCGTTGTCTGTCTATTCAATTTGGCAATCTTCAGTCAATTTCTTTTTGGTTGGCACCCACAGAAGATCCCACTAGAACTGACCTCAACATGCTCTATTCTGTCTATTCTTATTAACTGTTTGATAGGACAGAAAATTTTGAATTTCTAAATGTCTTTCTGTTATTCTCACAAAACGAATTTCTTTTGAACAAAGATGCAATTTCATCAAAGCATTCTGCTCAACATCTTAGGACACGTGTTTTTCTAGTTTTGAAAATCAACCATAATGTCATGTCAAGCGAGTAGTATAGGGTAAATTTTCAAAGAAATTACCTTAGATTGTTAGTGTTAGAACAACCAAAATAATTTCTCTGTGTTTGCATGCACCCGGTGGAGAAAACTAGGAAAATATATAAACTTCAGTTCAATTTTATTTTGCATAAAATAAGTGTTCATAGGAATTGAATAAACACAGTTTGCATGCAATAGAGTTGAGTTTAGTTGAGATATTCTGCTATTCTATTCTACCTCAGTCCTCTATTTAAAGAGGGTTTTGTAATATTTTGTTAGAGAGAAAAAAAAAGTTGAATAAAATTTCAGTATTGCTGTAGCAATTATATATTGTTGCTTTGTTTTTTTTTCTCTATTTTATATTTGGTGAATTAATGTGAAAATCTGTAGCTTTATTTCTGTGTTTTGTTTTTATCTCTGTATTTGTTTTTTTATTGCCTTTCCCTCTCCAACAGATTGGTATCAGAGCCTACAGAGAGCCAGTCAGAAGTGCTGCCAGGAGATCGACAGGACAACAGTCTAGAAAGGGTTGTAGATCTGTAGCGCAGCCAAGGAGGGAAAATAAGCTACAACCAGCTTGGGAGCAGCACCAGTTAACAAAAGACCCTGCAGATATAGGCACTGGAGAAAAGCGTAGCAGCAGAAACTATTGTACAAAAAGCGCCCAGTAGGAGCCGTGATAAGAAGAGCCAGCATCTAGACGCTGCCAATAAGCAGCCAACAAATAAGACAAATATTAGATCGCTGATGATGTTAGAACTGCGGTTCTAATTTCTTCAAGAAGTTGTCCTTTTTGAAAAGTTCAACTTGAGACATGGCAACAAACAACAGTGTTTCTCAGCCTTAGATCCCCATTTTCAATGGTAAGAATTATGATTTTTGGGCAATTAAAATGAAAACATTGTTTTGCTCACAAGATGTTTGGGATTTGGTAAAAAATGGCTTTGTAGAACCACAAGATGAGACTGCCCATCAGGGATTAACTCGAACACAAAATGAAGAGCTTAAAGAAAACAAGAAAAAATGATGCAAAAGCTCTATTCCTAATCCAACAGGAAATGGATGAATCCATTTTTTCTAGAGTTGCAGCAGCGACGAGATTCAAGTCGGCATGAAATTTTTTGGAGACTACCTATAAAGGTAATACAAAGGTGAAAGTAGCTAAATTGCAATCTCTTAGGAGAAATTTTGAAAATTTGCAAATGAATGATTCGGAGTCCATAGACTAGTTTATGGGTCAAGTATTGAATATTGTGAACCAAATTAGATCTAATGGAGAAAAAATAACAGATCAGAAGATCATAGAAAAAATACTCAAGGGTTTACCCAACAAATTTGATGCAATAGTTGTAGCTATTGAAGAAACCAAAGATTTAGAACAATTATCAGTAGATGAATTAATGGGATCTTTGTTAACACATGAATCCAGAATGAATAGGAATAACAATACTTCTTTTGAGAATGCTTTCAAGTCTCAGGAATCATTTGGCAGAGGAAGAGGAAGAGGAAGGTCAAACTTTAGAGGAAGAGACAAAAGCAAAAATGGAAGGAACAACCCTGATCAAGGTGAAAATAATAATCAAAACTACAATAATAAAGGACGTGGCAACAATCACTTCCAACAAAATTCACAGAGGTTTAATAAATCTAACATTCAGTGTTATTACTGCAAAAAATATGGACATTATGTAAGTGAATGCAGAAATAAATAAGGAGATGTGGATAAGCAGAATGATAATTACACAAATGAATCCAATTCTAATTTTGGAAGCTTATTCCTCACTTGTCATGTTGCTCAAGCAAATGCTAGAGATATTTGGTTTTTAGATAGTGGATGCAGTAACCATATGACAGGGAATAAAGAATTGTTTGCTAGTCTTGATGATTTCGTAAAATCTGAAGTGAAATTAGGAAATGACAATAAAGTGGATGTAATGGGTAAAGGAGTAATAAATGTTCTGACAAAAAATGGTGAAAAAAGATTTATTCTTGATGTTTATTTTGTACCTGGACTAAAGCATAATATTATGAGTGTTGGACAGTATAGAAAAGTTACAGAGTATCTTTTATGGATAATGTGTGCACAATACTAGACAAATTTCCAAATGACAGGTTGATAGAAAAAGTGGAGATGACCAAGAATCTAATGTTCCCTCTTCAAATTCAGTGCGTCCAAGGAGAAGAGGAAGCCCATTTCAAAACCATGCATCTAAACCAATCATGGCTATGGCATTTAATGTATGGACATTTACATTTTGGAGGTTTGAATTTGTTATAAAAAAAATATGGTGAAGGGATTACCACCAATAGAGCAGCCAGCAAGTTCATGTGAGAGTTGCATTTTGGCAAAACAATATAGAGAGAGTTTTCCGGTAGGAGCTTCATATAGAGCAAGGGTATTATTGGAGCTAGTTCATAGTGATTTATGTGGACCAATGCAAACTCCATAATTTGGAGGTAGTTCTTATTTTCTAACCTTCATTGATGATTTTAGCAGAAAGACTTGGATATATTTTCTCAAAGAAAAGTCTGAAGCCTTTGGAAAATTTAAAAAATTCAAGGCTATGGTTGAAAAATAGAGTGGCCTTTACATCAAGGTACTTAGATCAGATAGAAGAGGTGAATATATGTCTAATGAATTTCAAGATTTTTGCAGATAGCATGGCATTAAAAGGCAACTGAGTACAAGGTACACACCACAGCAGAATGGTGTAGCAGAAAGGAAGAATAAAACAATCATGGAGATGGCTAGAAGCATGTTGAAGGCTAAATATTTGTCAAATGAATATTGGACAGAAGCAGTAGCATGTATAGTATACATTTTGAATAGAAGCTCAACAAAGAGTGTCAAGGATCGAATTCCACAAGAAGCTTGGAGCGGTAAGAATCATAGTGTACATCATTTCAATTTTTTTTGTTGTATTGCATATTCTCTTATACCATCTAAATTGAGAAGAAAACTTGATGATAGAGGTGAGAAATGCATTTTTATTGGCTATAGTGAAGAATTAAAGGCTTATAAGTTGTATAACCCCATTTCAAAGAAAGTGATTATTAGTAGAGATATGAAATTTAAAGAAGAAGAAGCATGGAATGGAAGCATTGATAGAACCATCACAATTGGAGCACCAATTTCCAAAAATAAAGAAGAATTTGAAGAACAAAATTTGCAAGGTGATCAATTCTCTTCACAAGCAAGAACAAACACTCCAATAAAAACACTTAGGAGCTTAGCACAAGGTGAATCATTTGGTCATTCATGTCATCCTACTCCCAATTCACAAGTGATGAATCAGATCCAACTCTTGCCACCTTAAGATCAAAATTTAAAGGTAAAAAAATGAGAAATTTGAATGGAATTTATGATCAAGAAGAAGAGAATTTAGATATGTGTTCAAATTTTGCCTTTTTCTCTCATGATCCTGTGTATTATGAAGAAACAATTAATAAGAAACATTGGATAAAAGTAATGGATGAAGAGATGAATGCTATTGAGAGAAATCAAACATGGGATCTAATTAATCTACCTGAAGGTAATGATTGCATAGGAGTCAAATGGGTTTATAAGACCAAATTTAATGCAGAAAGTAAGGTTGAAAAGCACAAGGCAATGTTAGTAGCAAAAAGTTTTGCACAAGAACATGGAATTGATTATAATGAAACGTTTGCTCCAATTGCTAGACTTGATACTATTAAAATGGTTTTAGTAATAACTGCATAAAATAACTGAAAAGTATATCAAATGGATGTCAAATCAGCGTTCTTGAATGGTTTTCTATATGAAGAAGTGTATGTGAAACAACCACTAGGTTATGAAGTGTATGGGCATGAAAAAAAAACCTACAGATTGAAGAAGGCCCTCTATGGCCTCAAGCAAGCACCAAGAGCATGGTATAGCAGGACTGATTCATACATGACAAACAATGGATTCAACAGAAGCAATAGTGAGCCTACATTGTACATAAAAATCAACAAAGAAGGTCAGATTATGATTGTGTGTTTGTATGTTGATGATTTGATTTTCACTGAAAATTGGTCTGTAGACACATTTAAATCAACAATGAAGAAATAATTTGAGATGACAGATTTGGGATTAATGAAGTATTTTTTGGGCATTGAAGTTGTACAATCAGAGAAGGGAATTTTTATTTGTCAAACTAAATATGCAAAGGATGTGTTAAGGAGGTTTAAGATGTTGAATTGTAAATCAACACCTACACCAGTTGCTACAGGGACCAAAATTAACAAAGAAGACAAAGAGACTAATGTTAATATTACAACATTCAAAAGACTAATTGGTAGTTTGATGTATCTTACAGCTACAAGACTAGATATCATGTATGGGGTCAGCGTAATCTCTAGATTCATGGAGTCACCAAAAGACTCAGATTGGCAAGTTGGAAAGAGGATATTGAGATATGTGGCAGGAACAACAAAATATGAAATTTTATATTCCACAACTAATGATTTTGGTTTGATTGGTTATACTGATAGTGATTTTACAGGTAGAATTGATGATAGGGAGAGTACTTCTGGACATGCCTTTCATTTTGGAACATGTGTGGTCACATGGGCATCCAAAAGGCAATCCATAGTGACACTTTCATCAGCTGAAGCAGAGTATGTAGTAGCCACATCAACAACATGTCAAGCAATTTGGATGAGGAGAGTATTGAGAGATTTATTGCAAGCACAGAAAGAGTCAACACCAATCTTTTAAAAATTCAGATTTTGAAAGATGATTCCAGCGTTATAAAGACATATTATTTGCAACTTTTTGTGTTACAACATCAGTCACATCTTGAAAATAACTAGATATCAAATTAAAAAACTTAGGTGAACATTCTACAGAAGGGAAGTTTGATCTTACACTGATTTAACCATCCTTTATCAGAAAAAATAAAAATAAGGTAGAATGTTGTATGATAGTTTAAACGATTAAAAAAGTTTGCTGTGAAGTTTTATTAATGGCCTCAAATGGTCGATGTCAACTCAACAGTACAATACATGTCCAAAGCAATGTTTTCTAGAAAATGTTGAATACCATAGAACAATACATGCCTGGAGAAATTTAGCCATACTCCAATTTAACTTTAGCTGCTAGGCTAAAACGGTAAAACCACAACCAAACTTAAAATGCTTCCTAGGAATTCAGCCCAGTCATAAAAATACCCATTATTTTATTACTTAAACAGCATAATCTCAATAAAAAAAGGGATTGCCATAACCAGCACGTAGGTTCTGCTCGTCAGCATGTAGGTTTTGCTTGTAGAAGGCTTTTTTGCATTGCAATAGAACGTGCACACAAGGCTTTTTTATAATTTAAAATGTCCACATTAACGATGTAGACATTCATGTATGTATTAAATTCATACAGTTGACACCTGAGTCGATAGCTATGAGAATGTATTTGTTATTTAATATTTTTATATGTTAAATTTTTTTTATAGAATTCGTAGTTAAGTTTATCTAACATTCATAATTTTTTTGAATTTGATTTTGATTTTATTAGAAGAATTAATCATAACACAATTTTTTTAATATTTAATATTTTTAATATAGATTTTGTGATCCATGGAAAATACAAACCTCACACAATTTGTGAATTCTGAAACACCAACTGGCTATTTATGCATACATTCTACTGACAGATATGCACGTGCATAAGAAGAAATATATTACTTCACTAATGGAATTCTTTCATTGCAAAACAGAAATGCTAAAACAACATATTGATATCATAATTCTTACATACACAAGTTTTATGTATATGGTTAGATGACTACATTATGATTGCATGCTAAACAATCAAAGCCTTTAGCGACGAACTGATGTGGCAAACACAAACCAGTGGGCATAGATGTAAAACCATATCCCTCAACGGTCCCTCCCACTAAACTTTTATGAATGACATTGTACTTATCATACAGCCTAATAGTTGGATAAACTATTAATTTCTTGAGTAGAGGAAACATGTACTGGGTGCTATATGCTGCAAAGCTATCCTGTAGTTCAGCAAAAGTATGGTGGACCTTCCCTGTCCTGTCCTTTTGATCAGTAAATTGGTTCGTTGTCTGTCTATTCAATTTGGCAATCTTCAGTCAATTTCTTTTTGGTTGGCACCCACAGAAGATCCCACTAGAACTGACCTCAACATGCTCTATTCTGTCTATTCTTATTAACTGTTTGATAGGACAGAAAATTTTGAATTTCTAAATGTCTTTCTGTACTTCTCACAATACGAATTTCTTTTGAACAAAGATGCAATTTCATCAAAGCATTCTGCTCAACATCTTGGGACACGTATTTTTCTAGTTTTGAAAATCAACCATAATGTCATGTCAAGCGAGTAGTACAGGGTAAATTTGTCAGAATCCAAGAGAGCATGCAAAACAAGAACTCATACAAATAAATAAATAAGAAAGAACACAATTGCTACTGCAAATTTTTGAAGGAAAGAGATTTTATTGATCTTCAAATTTCCCTTGCTTACAATGTGCGCCCAAGACATCTTTAAATAGATTTGAATCCAAAAATAAACTAATTGATTAACTAATCATCTAACTACTTAACTAACTGATTGTTAAGTGCTTAAACTAACTCATATCTAACTTTCAGTTAACTAACTGAATGTAAACTAACTAATTGCTCAACTGTCAGTTTACTCACTGATTGCTTAACTGAATGTTTAACTGCAGCTAACTGCTTGCATGACAAAAGGAGGGAGGTGGGAGAAATTATCTCCAATTAAACTTGACTTTCTAACACTCCCCCTTAATTTCTACCACTTACAATTTTAGCATTTACAATGCCTAAATTTTGTCTCAAATAATCGAAGGTCTTTTTTGGTAATGCCTTTGTAAATATGTCTGCTAATTGATCTTCAGATCTGCAAAAGTCCAAATGGATTTCTCCATTGTTCACTAATTCTCTGATAAAGTGAAATCTTGTATCAATGTGCTTGCTCCTCTTGTGAAACACATGATTTTTTTATAAAGCGATTGCTGATTTGTTATCACAGAAGATTGGTGTTGACTCCTTCTGTGCTTGTAATAAATCTTTCAATATTCTTCTCATCCAAGTTGCTTGACATGCTGCTGAGGTGGCGGCTACATACTCTGTTTCAGCTCATGAAAGTGTCACTATAGGTTGCTTTTTGGATGCCCATGTGACCACACCTGTGCCTAAAAGAAAGGCATATCCAGAAGTACTCTTCCTATCATCAACGCTACTTGCGAAATCACTATCATTAAAACCAATCAAACTAAAATAATTAGTTGTGGAATATAAAATTTTATATTCAGTAGTTCCTGCCACATATCTCAATATCCTTTTTCCAACTTGCCAATGTGAGTCTTTTGGTGACTCCATGAATCTTGAGATTAAACTAACCCCATAACTGATATCTGGTCTAGTAGCTGTAAGATACATCAAACTACCAACTAGCCTTTTGAATATTGTAGATACAACATTAGAACCTTGATCTTCTTTGCTAAGTTTAGTCCCTGTAACAACTGGTGTAGGTGCTGGTTTACAATTCAACATCTTAAATCTCCTTAACACATCCTTTGCATATTTTGTTTGACAGATAAAAATTCTTTTCTCTGATTGTACAACTTCTATTCCCCAAAAATACTTTATTAATCCCAAATCTGTCATTTCAAATTCTTTCTTCATTGCTGATTTAAAAGTGTCTACAGACAAATTTCTAATAAAAATCAAATCATCAACATATAAACACACAATCAAAATCTGACCTTTTTTGTTGATTTTTGTGTACAAAGTAGGCTCACTATCGCTTCTGCTAAATCCATTGTTTAACATATAAGAATCAATCATACTATACCATGCTCTTGGTGCTTGCTTGAGACCATAAAGAGCCTTCTTCAATCTGTAAACTTTTTCTTCATGTCCTTGTACTTCATAATCTGTGGGCTGTTTCACATATACTTCATCTAGAAATTCATTCAAAAAAATTGATTTTACATCCATTTGATATAAATACCAATTATTTTGAGCAGCTATAGATAATACCATTCTAACAGTATCCAATCTAGCAACTGGTGCAAATGTTTCATTATAGTCAACTCCATGTTCTTGTGCAAAACCTTTTGCTACTAACCTTGCCTTGTGCTTTTCAACATTTTCATCTGCATCAAATTTAGTTTTATAAACCCATTTGACTCCAATACAATCCTTACCTTCAGATAGATCTGTTAAATCCCATGTTTGATTCCTTTCAATAGCATTCATCTCTTCATCTATTGCTTTTAGCCAATGTTCCTCATTAACTGCTTCTTCATAATACATAGGGTCATGAGTGAAAAGAGCAAAATTTGAAACCAAATCTAATTTCTCTTCTTCTTGATTATAAATCTCATTCAAACTTCTCATTTTCTTACCTTTAATTCTTGGTCTCAAAGTAGCAAGAGTGAGATCTGATTCATCACTTGTGAATTTGGAGTAGGGTGACATGCATGACTAGATGATTCACCTTGTTCAAACCTCCTAGGTGTTCTTATTGGAGTGCTTGTGCCTGCTTGTGGAGAGGATTGTCCACCTTGCAAATTTTGTTCTTCAGAAACTTCTTCATCTTGTGGAATTGGTGCTCTAATTGTGATGGTGCTACCATCCCATGCTTCTGCTTTCTTAAATTCAACATCTCTGCTTATAATCACTTGCTTTGAAATAGGGTTATACAACTTATAAGCTTTTGATTCTTCAAAATAACCAATAAAAATGCATTTCTCCCCTCTATCATCAAGTTTCTTTCTCAATTTAGATGGTATAAGAGAATATGCAACACAACCAAAAATTTTGAAATGATATACGCTATATTTCTTACCACTCCACGCTTTTTGTGGAATTCGATCTCTGACATTTTTTTTAGGCTTCTGTTCAGAATATACACTGCACATGCTACTGCTTCTGCCCAATATTCATTTGACAAGTGTTTAGCTTTCAACATGCTTCTTGCCATTTCCATGATTGTTCTATTCTTTCTTTCTGCTACACCATTCTGCTGTGGTGTGTACCTAGTAGTCAATTGCCTTTTGATGCCATGATACCTGCAAAAATCTTGAAATGCATTAGACATATATTCACCTCCTCTATCTGATATGAGGACCTTGATATAACGGCCACTCTGCTTTTCAACCATTGCCTTGAATTCTTTAAACTTTCCAAAGGCTTCAGACTTATTCTTGAGAAAGTATATCTATGTCTTTCTACTAAAGTCATCAATGAAGGTTAGAAAATAAGTACTACCTCCAAATGATGGAGTTTGCATTGATCCACATAAATCACTATGGACTAACTCTAATATTACCTTAGCTCTATATTGGCCTCCTACTGAAAACTCTCTCTATGCTGTTTTGCCAGAATACAACTATCACATGAACTTTCTAGCTTTTCTATTGGTGGTAAACCCTTCACCATATTTTTCTTCTGTAATAAATTTAAACCTCCAAAATGTAAGTGTCCATACCTTAAGTGCCATAGCAATGACTGATCTAGCTGCATGGATTTGAAGTGGGCTTCCTCTTCTCCTTGGATGCACTGAATATGAAGAGGGAATATGCGATTCTTGGTCATCTCGACTTTTTCTATCAACCTGTCACTTGGAAACTTGTCCAATATTGTGCAAACATTATCCATAAAGGATACTCTGTAACATTTCTGCACTAACTGTCCAATACTCAAAATATTATGTTTTAGTCTAGGTACAAAATAAACATCAGGTATAAACTTTTTTCACCATTCTTGGCCAAAACATTTATGACACCTTTACCCATGACATCTACTGTGATATCATTTCCTAATTTCACTTCTGATTTTACAAAATCATCAAGACTAGCAAACAATTCTTTATTCCCTGTCATATAATTACTGCATCCACTGTCTAAAAACCAAATATCTTTAGCCTTTTCTTGAGTAACATTACAAGTAAGAAACATGCTTCCAGGATTAGAACTAGATTCACCTGGATTAGAGCTAGATTCACCTGTGTAATTAGCATTATGCTTGTAAACATATCTTTGTTTACTTCTGCAGTCACTTGCATAATGACCATATTTCTTGTAGTAATAACATTGAACATTAGATTTATCAAACCTTTGTGAACCTTGCTGGAAGTGATTGTTGCCACATCCTCTACTACTATAGTTTTGATTACTGTGTTCTCCTTCATCTGAATTGTTCCTTCCATATCGGCCTTTGCCTCTTCCTCTGAAGCTTGACCTGGCTCTTCCTCTTCCTCTGCCAACTGAGACCTGTGACTTGAAGGCATTCTCAAGAGAAGTGTTATTCCTATTCATTCTAGATTCATGTGTTAACAAAGAACCCATTAATTCATCTACAGATAATTGTTCCAAATCTTTGGTTTCTTCAATAGCTACAACTATAGCATCAAATTTACTGGGTAAACATCTGAGTATCTTTTCTATAATCTTCTGATCCGTGATTTTTTCTCCATTAGATCTAATTTGATTCACTATATTCAAAACTTGACCCATAAATTGGTCTATAGATTCTGATTCATTCATTTGCAAGTTTTCAAAAGTTATTCTAAGGGATTGCAATTTAGCAATTTTTACCTTCGTATTACCTCTATAGGTAGTCTCTAGGATTTTCCATGCCTCTCTGGATCTTGTTGCTGCTGCTACTCTAGAAAAAATTGATTCATTTAATCTCTGTTGGATTATAAATAAAGCTTTTGCATCTTTCTTTCTGTTCTTCTTAAGCTGGTCATTTTGTGCTTGATTTAATCCCAAATAGGCTGCCTCGTCCTGCGGTTCTACACAACCACTCTCTACCAAATCCCAAACTTCTTGTGAGCAAAATAAAGTTCTCATCTTAATTGCCCAAAAATCATAATTCTTACCATTGAAAATGAGAATTTGAGGCTGTGAAATACTGTTATTCGCTGTCATTTCTCACGCTGGAATGGCTTTTTGGTTGCTATTTCTGAAACACAGTCACCGTCGTCGGTAAAACTATCGATGTCGGTAACTAATACTGCCGACATCGGTAAGACTGCCAATGTCGGTAACTAATACTGCCGACGTCGGTTAAATTGCCGATGGTAATAATATTGCCGACGTCAGTTATACTACCGATGTCGGTCTAGGAGTCGACCGATGTCGATCTCTGCGCTCCTTGCTGGCTCTTCCTTCACTCTCTGACTACGACTGCTACGCGCTTCTGCTGACTGCGCACTTCTGCAATCTCTGCTTCTCCTTGTGTTTTTGCTGCACAAATCCTTACCAGGGTCTGATACCAATTTGTCAGAATCCAAGAGAGCATGCAAAACAAGAACTCATACAAATAAATAAATAAGAAAGAACACAATTGCTACTGCAAATTCTTGAAGGAAAGAGATTTTATTGATCTTCAAATTTTCCTTGCTTACAATGTGCACTCAAGACGTCTTTAAATAGATTTGAATCCAAAAATAAACTAATTGATTAAATAATCATCTAACTACTTAACTAACTGATTGTTAAGTGCTTAAACTAACTCATATCTAACTTTCAGTTAACTCACTGAATGTAAACTAACTAATTGCTCAACTGTCAGTTTACTAACTGATTGCTTAACTGAATGTTTAACTGCAGCTAACTGCTTGCATGACAAAATGAGGGAGGTGGGAGAAATTATCTCCAATTAAACTTGACTTTCTAACAAAATTTTCAAAGAAATTACCTTAGATTGTTAGAAAATTGCATTTTTCAACTTTTGTTCGGGGAAAGCAAATTATGCAGCCTAGCCTCTATAAACAGTAAAGCTTAAATACCCAGGTGCAGACTGGTGCTTATGTCATGTTAATATATGGATTATTTTTACACTTTTACATATCGATGAGTATTAAATCTTATTAATGTATGGACTATTTTACCTTTTTTTATATATTGACGAATGTTAAACTATATATTCAACACCACTCAACATGAACATGAAACTTTATAAACTGTCCAATTAATGTGAGCTATTTTAAAGTCGGGAAACCCTGCTTCAATCCACTTAAAACTCTGTGGATTCACAAATTTGAGTTTACTATCAAATTGCTTCTTAAAATTAAAAGCTGAGTACAAAAATTAAGCAATATAAAAAGTAAATGGAAAACAATCTCATATTGAGTGACTATAACTACCAAACCTTTATGATATCAAAAACTAAATGGAAACAATCTCTTATTGACTAAATAACTCCCTCTGCCTTTATCATAAAATTAAGTTTGTTAAAACAATATGTCAGATCTAGTAGATAAGACAAAATGTCAAAAGCTAGTGAATATCTGAACTAGTAGATAAGACAAAATATCAATAGCTGGTGAATTACTGAACTACTGTATGGTGAATTACTTTGTATGAGATCAACGGATTAGTATTTTATCTGTTTCATGTTAAGCAATTACTATATTAAAGTTGCTTTTGTACGCATTCTAGTTTCACTGCAACAATAAACCTTAGTTGAAACTTGAAAGGCATTCACGACTAACAGAAATAAAATTACTTCTACCGACATCCTCTTTGTAACCATCAATCATTATGTAACAATTGAAATTTGATGGTCAGTCTTGCCTGTCAGCCTCATTTCTGTAGAAAGTTTACCAAAGTTTTTGTCAAGATTCCTTTTGAATGTGTATGACAATATAACGTAAATCTTTCTCTAATACAGTTAAATAGGATTCTATTAAAATTTAAATGGTTAATGGTTGGGAATTTAAAGTACAGATTTTCATTGGAATTAAATAATGGAGAAGTTGATCTATGATTATTATTGACGTTTTGAGCCACTTCTTAGGTTCATTATAAGGGCAAGTACGATGTCAAAAAGAGTCTCTCAACTTGAAATGTATAAATAAAAGTGTTAGTGCAGAATAAACATGTGAAGCTAACATAATGTGCTAACAATTTTTAATTGAAGGCAGCCAAAAATAACTAATTAATAATCTATCCTTGTGCTAACAATTTTATTTTTAACAATTTCAATAGCTTCTTTTGTTCTTCTTTTGGACCAATTGTCAATTTTGTTAAAGTTTTTAAGCCTACAAAATTAATGGGATGTTTAATAAGTTGATAATGCTATGCCAATGCCACCCGTTTAGGGGTCATTGGTAGATAAGAAAAAAGTAGGACAGAAATGAAGCTTGCTAGATTCCCCCAAAAGCAGGAAGGTTTAAATTGAATTTTGATGGGGCTTGTAGAGGCAACTTGGAGCTTCAGATGTAGGTTGTGTTATCAAACACTGTAGTGGATCTTTAATAAGAGCTCTTTCACTTAAGCTTCCGGATGGTACCAATAATGAAGTCGAAGCACAAGCACTAGTTGCAGATATAAATCTGGCAGTAAATAGTGGAATCTCCTTTTTAGTAATCGAAAGAGATTCGCAGGGAATTCTACTAACTCTGTCTAGTTTGAAATCTAAGTCTTGGAAGATCGTTAACATTTTGGATGTTCTCTAGTCTAAATTGGAAGAATTTGAATGCTGAGAATGTAACCACTGTTTTAGAGAGTAATAAAGTGGCCTAATTTTTGGCTAATGTGGCAATTGATCAGTGTGAGGAGGAGAGGATGGATAATGTTAGCAAGAGTTGGGAGGATTGCAGGGTTTTTGATCAGATTAATTTTTGATTGAACTATATCAACATTATATTGTTTTTTTATAAAGGCAATTTTAATGTTGATATTATGGATTGATTTGGTTTTTATTTTTTCTTTCTATAAATTGTTTTTTTAAAAACAAATTGTTGGTGTCTTAATATTTTTTAATATAGAGCATTATTTTTCAAATTGACAATTTTTTCTGAAAGATTTCTTAATCAATTGCAAGTATATAGTTGGCAGGGCAATCATTCTTTCGCTTTTCCCAAGTGTGAAGGCTGATGTCATATGGAGATGGCAGAATGATTTTTTAGCGGCGTTGTTATGTAGAGCATTCGTTATTTTGTTAGGTTGCTTCTTTCCATAATGACATCTCTTTTCTCGTGACTTGGTTATTTTTGGTTTGCGTCATTTTTGGAGCGGCATTTTGACAGGACGGTTATTAGGTCTATTGGTTTGGCAGTGATCAAGATTGTGGTTTTGAAGGGATGGACAGTTTCAGTCTAGAATCTGTCAAATGGCCTTTGGCATTCGACAAAGCCAAAATCTGAGAGATGGGCTTTGCTAGGATAGTCTCTAAAATGTGTCTGTCAAACATTTTTTGGACTCCTTCTGAAGTGGCGAAAGATATTGAGTTGGTGTTGGGTGTGGATTTCTTAGCTTAGAGTAGACGAATTAGAGTTAATTCTGATTTGGCCTCTCTATTTGCTTCAACTCTTTGCTTAGTTATGACAGATAGAGAACAGGTGTTTGCAATGGTGGAATTCTTCATCTGGTCAGAGTATAAGATTGAGCTGGGAGAGGCTTTGAAATATTTGCCGCTTGGGCCGTTTCTGCTTTTGCCATTTTCTGAGAGAGACTATTTGGGCTTTATCTTGCTAGCTATGTTTCGAGAACTTGAGTTATGATTTCTAGCTTTAGTTGATTTTGCAAAGGATGTGGAAGCACCCTGTAAAGTGCAGTTGAAGGTTGAAGAAATACAAGGAGTAAATATGCCTTTTGTTGAAGATCTTCTTAAATCCATCCCTGATTTTGCTGAATGAAGGGCGACCATGCATGCTAAAGTTAGGGTCAATGCAATTAAAATATTGGGTAAAGGAGTGGCAAGAGGCTCTTTTAAGATGCCACCATGGTGGAAAGGCAAACAACGGGTGAATTGGGAGGATTCTGGTAAAGTGCAAAAAAGTCTATTTTTTCAACCTTTAAGCAGCCTATAAGAGCTAAGGATGGTAGAAAGTTGGTGACTTTGGATTGCTTGAAGGAAAGTGAGAAACAGGTGGCCTTGGATGCAGCAACAGGTGGTTCAAGCCAGGAACTAGAGAAGAAGACGATTCGCACCAATTAGGGCAAGATTGTTGAATTGGTAATTCTGGAATAGGATAGTTTTTTTGGTCTTTCGCTGTTCATAGTCATTTCATAGTATGGCAGTATATGTAAAATGCTTGTATCTAAGGCTGGTTTTTTTTGTAAAAATGTTTGGTAAGTAGGTCATATGCCTCTGCATGGAAGGATGCTGAGCTAGAGTCTATGTTTTTGTTGTATCTTTTTTGACAAAGGGCTTGGGACCCTTATAATTTCCAAGTATCAAACAAAAAAAAAATACCATGCCAATGCTGACTTGTGAGTTATACTATATCGAAGGTCTACAAAATTCTCCTTAATCCTCGTAGCAATTGTCCTCCCAGTTTCATTGATGTATGATTTACCACAAGTGCACGAAAATAGATTCCCATTTCATGACATAACTAGAGCTAAATATTGAAATATATAATATCATAATTAACAAGAGCTGTGTAATGGCTAGTCACTGTCTTTGAATTGAGAATTGTTTGTGCTTGAGTTTGTCTACAAATTTACAATATAAATATATTTTAATAATTTGAACTTGAAAAATATAAATTTAATATTGTCTAACTTGTTATTTATCTTGTTCGTCTCCCGTGACATGTAGGTAATGTGGTGGAATCGCATTCAATCACGTTTATTGTTGTACAAACATCAAATTGACTTTGGTGAAATATGAGGAAGTTACAAGGTTGGTGGTTGGATTCTGGGAGTAGATAACAAGTGTGTGTTTTCCAAATTAATTAACATAGAGATTTGTGAAATGTAGAAATCATTGCACGTACCCAGTTCCCAAGAAACAAGGTTTTGATGGCTTCTTCAATGAGTCATTTAACACAAATAAATGATTTTTTGCTTTAACGTCCTCCACATAACATGCCAATTAAGTAGTATCACTTTTTGTTTGAGTGGAAGCATAATGTTTGGTAAATTTGGACTTAGAATATTTTGCCCTTCACTAAATTGACCTATGCTTCACTAGAAATCGGACCAGGTACTATCATGCCAATTTTGAAGTTGGATGTTTATTTTAGTGGTGTTGAGCACTAATTTTAAATTAGACAAATATTTACAATCTTTTAGGCAACAAAGAGATGGAATGTGAGTAAGGCTACCCACATAAATGTTAATTAAGCATTGTTGAACGACCCACATAAATGTTAATTAAGCGTTGTTGAACGCTAATTTAAAACTAGATAAATCTATGGGTGTTAGTTAGATATTGTTCAATGCTAATGTGGTGTTACTTAAACATTCAAAAATAAACTATTTTTGTTTTAATGTAATTGAAACTAGATTTATAAATATACAATTATACATATTATAATTATTAAATTTATATAATATAAGATCATAGTTTTATAATTAATAATATTAATTTATTTTAATATGCACAAAATGTGCAAGCTTTTAGGCATGAGAGATGGATTGCGAATAAGGAGAGATGGAATGACATAGTTTTCCTATACCAAATACAAATTAAACCCCGTCCTACACAAATAGTAATCATCATCCTTTTCTGCTTGATGGGTATTATATCCATCTTCCTTTTGCCTATTATCATCTTCGACTTTTTGTCCATAATCATTTACGTTCTATTCCAGGAGCATTTCTTTTCAATAAAATGGGTATTGTCAAGTCTTCGTCCACAAGCATTGCCATTAAAGGATCCCACAAGCTGAACAATCACAGATTTGCACAAGTGAGCTACATAGGCTCTTTGGTTGTTCGTGTATAAAAATGAAAGATTTAAAGATAAGGAGGGGATTGAATGTGCAGTTTGCAAATCTAAATTTCAAGACGGAGAATAAGGAACGCTGTTACCCAGTTGCAATCGTACGTTTCATCAAGAGTGTATGAAAATGAGGTTTTATTCACATTAAATCGTTCTCTCGTTAATTTCAAACCTATGATTAAAGTTGGGCTTTTCATATCCATCTTCCAAGGATTTTATTTCATTGCAATAAGTGTTATTTATTGAGTATTATCCTCCTTCACTGACCGTTTAGTACTTATATGAACTTTCTTTTCTCCTTATAGAAAATTTTCACATACTATAATTTTAGATGACGAAGTTGGAATTGAGATAAATACCTAATGAGTTCCCTCATCCTTAATCTGATTTCTCTTTTGAGACGTTGTATTCATTTCATCATACCATTTTGTTAAATTATTAAAGTGCATTTGTAGTTGATATTCTGATCTTTCGTAGGGTTAATAATATATTAAATGAGCTTTTTTGCTTTCCAATTGATTTGTTCTTTTAACTTTCTTTTGAAATAATTTGTCTTTTTGACTTAATTTCATAATGTTCTTCGTGTAGATACTTAATTTTGGTATAACAAGAGTTATTAGTTATAAAATTACATTATTTTGGGATAATTATGTGTTTGTTGATCATTAATTTAGACTGGGCTCTTATTAGCGCATTTTCCCTATGCTTATGACTGTTCCATACCTTTTCCCTCTCATTTCCTTTCTCTCCTCCCCCTATTTCCTTGGGGTTTAGAGACTTTCCCTACAAATGTACAGTGTACAGTTCTAGGGTGGGACATTTTGACCCTTTTTTTGAGTCTTTTATATTTTGTATTCCTAATTTGTCAATATTCTCACTTGTTGTGTGTCGATTTACTCACCAATAAAATCCTAATTTGAATTTAAGAAGTTTATAAATACATAGGTACTTAGTGCTTATAAAACAAGAATTAATCAAGACAATCAATGCCACACTACAAGAGATATATTGTAAATGGACCAAAGCATTTAATTCAAGTATTTATATTATAATACAACTAGACATGAAGCATTTATTACCCCAAAATGCATTCATTTTGGTGTGTAAAGTCATGGAGTAAACATCGCATCATTGAACTGCTAGTTGAACATGCATGATACTCGATGTGTTGTTTCTTGAAATTGTACAAGCATTCTAAGGCCTTGATAAGAATCAAGCTAAGGATAACATAGGTCCCATAATATATCACCATTTTATTTTTAGGTTTTCTAAATGTTGCTACCTTATTATGGTTTCAATGAAGGTGACTAGTTTACCAAATAGCTACGTAGAATTTTAGGAAAGTGAGCGAAGTTTTTAGAACCCTAGAGTTGATGAACCACACGGTTCTAGTCCAATGACCTTGTTCTTCTGGATGTGTCCAAATGGTTATGTGGAGCAATTTATATCCACTTTTATCTTTCTGGGTTTTCTTCACCCTATTGTGTAAACCTGCCCTATGTTATATGATTACAACTACTATATATTTGTCATGATCTATTCTCATGGAACTCAGTATAAAATGGGTAAAATATAACTATATATCTATCATGTTCAATTATGATGGAACTCAATATAAAATGGGTAACTCTAGATGATCGAGGACTCTGTGGTATTAGATGTATAATAGGAGGGTGTGTCACTACCTGTGTGCAATGCGGAACATGATGAACTACTTATGGTGCTAACTGAATACGTAATGTAGGATATGGAAATCTATGTGGTCTTAGAGTAACTCTCTGATATGATCAATGTTGAATAGTTGGCTCTATACATAGGTCCTATACATGTGTAACAATCACCTCTGTATAGTGATCTTGATTGTGTATCCACCATTAATGAATATTGACCCTAAATATGTGCATCAACCATCTCTGAATAATGATCCTAAATATGTGTATCAACTAATCACACTGGTAGTGAGGGTAGTGGAGCAACTATTATTGATTGTAGAGAATAATCATATTGTACACCTGGAACTATGAATACTATGTTGCAATATATGTAATTTAAGAATCGATGTACTATGGAGGGGATTGCATGAAGTCTTTGAATCCAAGGGTGCCCTAAAAACATTTTGAATATCCCATTACTTTGAAATAGTGTGGATAATATGGGTGATCCCACCTTGAGAGGTAATATTATGTGTCATCAAATGATTTGAATCTCTTGAATATAATTGACTTGTAAAGTAATAATGCTAGCACAATTTATTTGAATATTTATTATAATTCATTTTTTAGCAATAACATTGGTCATATTGTACACCTGGAACTATGAATACTATGTTGCAGTATATGTAATTTAAGAATCAATGTACTATGGAGGGGATTGCACGAAGTCTTTGAATCCAAGGGTGCCCCAAAAACATTTTGAATATCCCATTACTTTGAAATAGTGTGGCTAATATGGGGGATCCCACCTTAAGAGGTAATATTATGTGTCATCAAATGATTTGAATCTCTTGAATATAATTGACTTGTAGAGTAATAATGCTAGCACAATTTATTTATATATTTCTTATAATTCATTTTTTAGCAATAACATTGGTCATGTTGGATAACATGGTCTTATAATAAAGTACATAATCATTGATTGGTTCATTGGACCCTTAAGCTTAACAATTTTTGCATAGGATAAATTCTCATCGATGTTGATGGAAAAGTGCATTAGAAATTGGACATCCAAGGGTTTGAATGATATTATAGATTAAAGAGGGAGATCAATAGCTTACTTTTTCTTATTAGAAATTACTTGGTTAATATCTTATCATTGTATGCATAGTATAAACATGCTTCATGGAATGATCTAATATGTTTCTCGGGATCACCTTTACCTTCATATAATGGGAGCTTGAAACTTATGGAACTTATTGGTAAAAGGTAGGCCATTATCTCAGGAGCTAATGGGTTATAGAACAAATCATGCAAATCCATGGAATGACTAGCTAATGATGTACCTTTCTCTATCTGCAACAAATTGGCATGCAGAGCTGTAATAGGCTACTCAAGGGAAAATGCATTAGGTGATCTTGGCAATGGAACATGTGTAGCCATCATGGGAGGGGTGGATATTGCATATATATGAATAAATATCAAAATATGTTGAATGCCTCGTGTTACCCCAAAATTTTTGGTGGATGTCAAATAGGTTATTTGAGGTGTAGGCATAGGTTAATACCAGTAGTCATGGTCTAAATACCTGATGTGGAAGCTTGGGCTAACTTGTTCTGCTCATCTCTTGCTATATATAACATTGCAAAACTTTAATGTAGATTCATGTTATTATATTCAATGAAATTTTCATCCTCCATGGAATGTTGTTGATCTATATTAGATGTATAATTAGTTTCAATATTCATAATAAGTCCATCAATAGGGTCGATAGGGTATGCTATACAATCCATAATAGGAGGAACAAAGGGAGTCATGCATGCCCTTTGGTGTCTAGTGGTAACAATAGGCATTTTAGATTGGATGTTACAAAAATAGGATTGGAGGAAGGCTTGGGATTGTTCATTAGAAAATTTTGCCTTATTAGTCAATTTATATTTGATATTTATTATCCATTTGCTTACATAATTGATTCAAATAAAATACTCTATCCATGTAGAATATTATGAAAATTGTAACTTCATTACTTGTATTAATCAATAATGTTCATTCAACATGGTCATGATTAATGTATATGATTAAGGAAAAAATAGAAGTCAAGTTTGAAAATAAAACTCTAAGGCTGAAATATAAAACTCTAAGGGAAAACCTAAAATTTTTACACTGTTCAATATATGTATGGGTTCACCATTTTATTTTAACTTAATTTTAATAAATTTATTAGATTAATCTAGTTAAGATATAACTTTGAAATGTAATTTAGATATTAAGATATGACATTAAAGAAACTTTTTGAATGTAAAATACAGAGATTGATTATTTGGATTTGACAAGTGGCATATGCTAAATATAGAAAGTATAAAAGAGATCAAGATACTTAAATTTTATAGTTGAATTTTTGACTATTATTTAAATATGAAAATTAAAATTAAAATAAAATAAACATATGGTTTGTTCTATTCTAGAACTGATTAGATACTTACTCTAGGATAGTTTTGTAAATCTAGGTCAGTATCACTGGTCGATACTGACCTGTTGGTCGGTACTAACTTGTATGGAAGTAGGGCATAATCATTGTGTAGTCACCTTTAATTTTCTCTACTTTCTCTATGTTTTTGATCCCAAAACTTGATGATTACATAATATATACACATAATATTTTTAAACTTTATCATTTATTGATGCCTTCTCTCTTGCAATTGCAATAACATGTTGAGTTTTAATCTCTCTAAGTGCACTCCTTAAAGGGTGCACTGAGAAATGGGTGGGCATATAATTGGTGCATCACAAGATTATTGTCTAAATCTATCAGGCCTAAATCCACTACAAAATCCTACTTACTTGATCTCCTAGGCAATACTCCTCTTAAATATCCCCTAACTAAGCCAATACATATCTTTTTTGACTACATCATCCTGAGTCGATGTAGTATTTATGATTCCCACCAAAATTCAAACTAGGTCAACTTGGGTCAATGTAGTTTTGAAGTCATGATGCATGATTCGTAACTAGGTCAGCTCAGGATGACATAGTTCAAGGGTAAATAATAACTTTTAAACTATGTCAAGGTGGGTTGATATTGTCAACTAAAATTTTGGAAGGGTTTATGATCATCTTCCATTATAAATATAAGTCCCATTTCAATCCAATAAAGAGGAACATTCATTTTTTGCACTATTATTGCTCACAATTTTGCTTTATTCTACATTTGGGATAATCTATTACTTAGATCTTGTCTTGGAGGGAAATAACTTATCTTGTGGAGTATTGGATATAAATAAAAGAAGTCTTTTATTTTGGATTTGATTTTAAATATTGTGATCCTTACAACCACAACAACCTCTTGCAAAGCACCATTGACCAAGGGAGATATTGAGGCTCAACATGTTCTATTCAAGGTAAGTATTTCCAACCTTAGATCTTTCATTTAGTAGATAAATATTGCATTATCAATAATTTAGAATGTCTAACTCCTTATTTTAATCTCCTCTAATTTCAAACTTAGTGTGACTATAGGGTTATTCAAACTTTCATTTTTCAACCCTAGGTAATCTAGGCCTCCATTTGCCTACCATCATTCCTTACCCCTTTTAGTTTTATTTTAACCATCCCCTTTATTTCTATTGCAAGCTTTTGTAACACTAGATTAGATTAATTATATTATCATTATTAGATATCTAATTAGGGTTATTGCATTATATTGATTGTCTAGAGGCTTTGGAACCCTCTCTATTGATGTTGTGTGATAAGTGTTTATTGAGCTAGATTTAAGAGATCCAATTGGTCATGCCCTAGTATAACTAAGTATTCAATGAGTTTGATCTAATTTACATTCTTTGAGTTTGGATCTATTAGGTAGAATAAGTTACAAGTCTATCTTGATTCATTGCATACATTCTGGTGAACTCAGTGTGAACTAACCATTAATTTCTCCTCATTCTAAAACTTATATCAACACAAGTTGATATAATTTTATTTTTATGTATTTTTATAGCAGATTACATTGACGTGGGTTGATCCAGTCTAACTTCTATCTATTCATAAGAAAAACTAAATTAGTGTGGGCTGATAATGTTTTAATTCTTTGTGGATTTATTGATAGGCTATATTGATGCATCTTGATATAGTTTAATTTTATGTTAGCCAACTATATGGGCCATGCCCAATCTAGTTTTATCTCTCTAATTTATTTTTCTATTTTTTTGTATTTCATGTAAACTACATTGACCTAGGTTGATCTAGTCTAACTGCTATATGTTTTCTAGGAAACTACATCAACCTAGGTTGACTCGGTTTAATTGATGTGTGTTTATAGGAAAATACATCAATGTAGGTCAATGACATGCTAATTCTTGTAGATACTAAAATATGATTTATATAATACCTCAGTCTTGTATACTTGGAAAATACCTATCATGAATGTACCTTCCAATTATAGATCTGCCTACTATCAAAAGACTTGCATTCACTAACTCTTTGTGTCTAATTGCTTATCTCTTAGTCTGACCATTTTTATTTTGATGACTATGCCATCTATATTATGAAAAAATATCTAAACCTGATTATTATATTTCATTGCCAATTTTGGACCTGTACCTATTCTCTAGATTTCTAGACACTTGCATCCTAGGTGGACACATGCATCAACACAAGTGTTTACTTTTCCTGCAAAGTGTACAGTTCCTAAAAGTCATCCAATTTGCAAAAATAAATGTATATTAAAGGTCAACATAAGTGATTTAATGTGATATATTTTATAAAATGGATTGGTATATATATAAAATGAACCCTCATTCATTGTTCACCTAACAAAAACTTGGAAACCATATATAACTTATAAGGAAATATACCAAGAAGCACTCAATCAAGTATTAAAGTGAACAAACCTATCCTATTTGTCCCTATTTCCATATCAGTCATAGGAGTAGTATTTATATAAATCTCAAGCATTCAAAGAGCAGTCTATGAGCCATATTTTTCAAGTTATAATCTAGGTCAATGCATGTATTTACTTATCAAACATTGCATCCTTGTGCACACACAAGCCAATATGTAGGGGAGAAGTAAATAAGTATAAGGACCTATTCAAAGTACTAGATATGTAGGTCATGCCCATTGGTAGAGGTATCTTTTAGGTCAGATCGACACTATGAACCCACTAACCCATTTTTTCCATAGTCACTTTAAGGGTTAAGAGTTAGGGTTTGATCATTTGACAAAGAGTGACAGTGTATGCATTCAAATTGAAGACATAAAAATAAAGGTGACATAAAACCTAGAAGGCTATAATTGGTCCAATTAGTATTTTGTATAAGACACATGGTAGGGTTATACATTTGCATCAATGCAACTGCCCAAATCTGACACAAGTGTCTGAAGTCACAAAAAGAATATTCCCATAATCTGATGACTGTTATAAGATCATCTTCCAACCCACTTTTAGCCTATTCTAAATCAAACCTACATGCACTTAGTAAACCAAATAAGTATCATTTGTTTCCAATTGATTATAATATTTATCAATATCCATACTTTACTATTTTTATCAATCTCAATTGTATAAATTCAAAATACTATTTGTCTAAGTTTTTTATTAAATTGGCATTCTCATTAGGTTAGTTCACCACCCTTGTGTAAAAGCTAATCTAATACCCTCAACTTAGATACCTCCACATATCTAATTTTTTAGGGTTAAACATTTGGTGAACTTGACTTCTATGTCTATTTATGTAAACCCTAGCTTGCCCTAGGGTATTCAACTTTTTGAAGTTTTTCATTACTATTTTTTTTCAAATTTGTTATATCATCTATATGCGACATAGGCATACCCCTAAATCAGGTGGTGTTTGTATTGAACACTTGGAGTTTCCTCTCTTCCCAAATAAGATAGATCAAACCAATGAAGTATAAAATCCTATGCCTAATTAAAGTGCTGATAAGAAAGTTGAATAAAATATTAAAGAGGTTATCATAGAAAATGATTCTGATCATGAAAATAATGAATTTAATGTAAACAATGAACATGAATAAATTAATCAAGAGTAAGTAAAATATCTTGCTATGATTCAAGAGTGTATCCATCAAAAGCATCAATATCTTGATTAGATCCTAAAAACCATATTGGAAACTAAAAAAGCAAAAAACACAGATGAACAACCAAGTGTATCTATTGATCATCCTATTAGAGCTATGGGACATCCCCATATTCATGTAACCTTCCCCTTGAGCACATCATCACTTCTTACATATAATGGGGGCATAGGTTATGTATTTACACCATTTCCCCAAAAATAAATACTACTATTGCTACATTGTTTATGGGAACCATTAACACTTCAACCTAAATACCGATTTTAATGCCTTTATGAAATCAAACCATAGGTACACCTCTTTTGGTGGCTTATCAAATTACATATCTTATCAATCAAAATGTGCAAGATCTTGTCCAAAATATAAAGCTTCCACAATAGGTGTTACATAACCATCTTGCACTGAGATAACTTTGTACCCCTTGTAAACTAGTTTTATTGTACCTAACTTCAAATTTTATGATGTTAAGGGTGATACTTAACAACATTATCGATATTTATATGTGACCTGCCTTTATTATGCTTTCAATGATAAAATTTTAACTAAACTATTTCCAAGGAGCCTCAAGGACTATGCTGTAATATGGTTATGTGATTTACCAATGCAATCAACAAATGTATTCAAACTTCTTTCAGATAAATTTTTTTCACACTTCTCTATCAACATTACTAAAAATATATCCTACACCCAAATTGAAAGAATAAAGCAAGGAACCAATGAAACTATCAATAAATATGTCTTGAGGTACAAGACAATGTTGGCCAAAATGACAAATCAAATGGAAGATAAAGAAATTCAAGACATCTTCAAGCAAAGTTTGCTTGCACCATTACATGAGTCCATTATTTTCAAAAAAATTAAATATTTTTATGAATTATGATATATTTTTATATATTTTGAAATAAAACTTATTTCATTGAACAAATTTAAGTATGTAGCAAACACACTAACTACATCCAATACCAAATTTCATATCAAACCAAGCTATAAGGTCAAACCTACAGAACCTAAAAAGGAAGCAATTACAATTGTTAATGTAGTATCACAACAAACTAATTGGATTGTATTATCCAATGTACTAAGGATATAATTTACATGATTACTTCAATGATGTAGATCAACTCTCCAAAAAGTCTTAACCCTGTAAAGTATACACACTTGCCTCAACTTTAAGGCTTCCCTTGTAGCCTTTTTTTAGGTTTTACTGATTGTACAGCTGATCCAAAATGAGTTACTAGAAATTGAGGCTATTTTATACTATCCTCTATTGATTTTTATCTGTTCAAAAGTTTTCTTGGCCTAAAACATGCTTTAAACCACTTTTCTAGTCCTTGACCTCTTCAAATTAGGTCTCCTTAAGGCCTAATTGGACACAATCCACTATAACCACACATAGGATATTTGTACAAACCTAAAACCACTTAAATATATTATATAAAATTAAATAATAACTAATTACAAATTTTTAAAGTTTTTGTATGGTTAAAACTCTTGGAAATGGTCTTTTAGTCTCAAAACCCTAATTCAGGGTTTCTCTATTCTGTGTAGCCCTAAGAGGGCGATATTTTGAATTATATAAGACCTTTCAATGCACTGTGAAGGATTATTAAAGATATTTTAAATCAGTACTCACCTTATCCAATAGTCATAAAATCTCCTTAACACCTATGCTAAACATTTCTATTGACTTCTATGTTTGACTGTGCAAGTTTGTGTGGTTTCTATAGGTATGTGTTATGTCTTTCACAAAGAAGCATGAATATATCAAAATAAAACACACAAATCAACTTAAGGAAAAATGAAAAAATATTACCAAATCAATAAAGTATGCATAAACTTATCTTTATGATGTATGCCTTCATTGATTAATACACACAGTCCACTTCAAATGCACATACACAAGAAAACAGGGTATTTAGTGTCTTTTTCTTCAAACCAAGAGATTTATTGATATATTATTAAAACTTGGGCCTCTAAAAACATTAATAAATCATCCCAAATAAAAATAAAACCTTTTTTACATTCAATAACCACTCTAACTACCCTTTGAGACCTTCCAATGGTCACTAAAGAGCTAGTTAGGAAATATGAACACATACAAAGTTGGTATTCCATACATTCTTGAATTTGGACCCATGATATGGATTAATGGGTTATTTAAGATACCATTATAAAATTATTATAATTTTACATGTTTTATCACACACATATACAACACTAATTCTAAGCAAAACATTCAAATTTTTAAAATCTGAGTTTTGGTGGGAAAGTGGAAATTTGAAAGTTTATTAAGCTAGGACTAAAACTAACTCATAGATTTCAAAACAAAGAATGGTATAAGCATAATAAGACATATTATACCATTATCAATAATTTTTTTAAAAAAAACATCAATATTGAAATGAAAACTATCTTAGAAGTGATGCTCCTGCATCATACTCTTAGGGAAACAAAAAAAGAACTCAGGGACTGTTATCCATGAGTGTTGTTAGAGTAATCCCATGCATTATGATGTCATGTTCAGTCATCCATGTATAATATTCAATTGGTTGGTGTTTCTATTTGAATAAATACCTAAAATATTGCTTGTCTTTAGTCTATTTTATCACTTACTTGTCTAGAATGCATTCCAATTCCTCTAATTTGGCTTGAGGCAACTGTGTTACCCAATCTAGACCTTATATAGATTTTAATTATGCTGTGTCTTCATATTTTACTCTGTCTTTGTAAGGATACAAATTTTCAACATTAAATATTAGTGATATGCCTACACCACTAGGTAATTTTAACTCTTAGGCATTGTTACCAAACTTCCTAAGTACCTTACAAGGACCATTTTTCTTCATCTTCAGCTTCTTGTACTCACCTCTTGGAAACTTCTCCTTCCTGAGATGAGCCAAAACCAAATCTCCAATCTAAAAACCCACCTCTCTTCTACTTACATCTACTTTCTTCTTGTACTTTTCCACACTAGACTTTATATGCTTCCTTACCTATTGATGTACCTCCTTCATAGACACTAAAAATTATTCACCTTCAACACTCCTCTTGTCCATATGCCTTATATTTCTAAGTTAAAACACTTCTCTAGGATGCATACCATATATAACTTGGAAATGACTCATGCCAATGCTCTTTTTGGTGGAGTCATTATAGGAAACCTCTACTTGAGGTAATATAATATCCCATTGCTTAGGATTGTCCTTAGATAAACACCTCAATAAGTTCCCTAGGATTTTATTAACCACCTTAGTTTGACCATCTGTTTGAGGATGGTAAGCTGAATTGAAACTCAAGTTTGTGCCTAGATTTCTCCATAGTGTCCTCCAAAAATGGCCAAGAAACTTAGTGTCTTTATCAGATAAAATGCTTAATGTCAGTCCATGAAACCTTACTACCTCTTTGAAAAACAAATTTACCACATGGGTGGCATCATCAATAGTCCTAAATGGATTTAAGTGTGCCATTCTATAAAATGTGTCCACAACTACATATATTGAGTCAAAATCTCTTTGTGTCCTAAGTAGTAACATAAAAAATTCCATATTTATAGATTCCCAAGGCCTATTTGGGACTAGTAAAGGTTGATACAAACCTGAATTAGTACTCTTACCTTTAGCCAATTAAGAAACTTTACATATTTCAACATACCTCCTCACTTCTGCTTGCATCAGAGGCCAATAATAGTGTCTAGTGAGCTTTTCCAAAGTCTTATCATGCCCAAAGTGGCTTGTCATAATCTCACTATTATTTTCTTGGATCAAATTCTCTCTTATTGAGCTTTTTGGCACACATAGCTACACCCCCTTAAACAACAATCCATATTATAAGACATAGTCCAACCATGGATCCTTATTGAGTGTAGTTGGGTGCTGGCAAGCATTATATGCTTCCTTGAAGTCTTCATCATTTTCATACATTTACTTGAGTGACTCAATACCACCTCTCTCAAGTTGTATCTCATGCACCAACAAGACTCTCCTACTCAATGCATATGCAAACTTGTTACTTTAGCTTTGCTTATGCTTGATGGTGAAGGTGAAAATTTACATGTACTCTACCCACTTCATATGTCTTTGGTTTAGTTTGGGCTGATTGGTGATGAACTAAAGTACATGATTGCCTATATAGATAATGAAATCCTTTGGAATTAGATAATGCCTCCACTTCTTCAATGCTTGTACCATTACATAGAATTCCAAGTCATAAAATAAGTACTTCTTCTTAGCATCATTCAACTTTTCACTAAAATAGGCTATAGGTCTACCCTTTGGGTTTAGTATAGCCCACTTACATCACATTCTATTTTAAACTCTTTGTTGAAGTTTGGCAATGCTAGTATAGGCTGCTCCATTATTCTTTGCTTCAAGTATTGGAAACTTTTCTCAAGTTTCTCACTCCAAACAAACCTTTTCTTGTCTCCCTTAATGGTTTCTATGATAGGAACACATATCCCATTGAAATTTCTAATAAAATTCCTATATAAACTTGAAAGACCATGAAAGCTTCTTATCTCTCCAACTATCCTAGGTGTTGTCCATTCCATGATTGCCTTCACCTTGTTATTATCCATATTTAGCATGCCTTAAGAGATGACAAATCTAAGTTATAATAATTATGAATTCAAAAATTCACACTTCTTGAGGTTGATTAACAACCTTTCTTCTTGAAGCCTTCTCATGACTAGATGCAAATGGTGAAGATGGTCCTCCTTGTTATGGCTGTAGATAAGTATCTCATCAAAATATACCACCATAAAATTTCTTATAAAATATTTGAGGAATTCATTCATCAACCTCGTAAAAGTGCTTGGTGCATTGGTCAAACCAAATGGCATAACCAACCATTCCTTCAATCCTTCATTTGTTTTGAAAGCAGTTTTCCACTCATTTCCTTGTCTGATCCTAATCTGATAGCACCCACTCTTGAGATCAATTTTGAAAAAATATCTTGCTCTACTCAAGCAATCCATGAAATATTTCATCATAGGAAGTGGAAACCTATATCTAATAGTGATCTTGTTGATAGCCCTAGAGTCAGTACACATTCTCCACTCACCTTCCTTCTTAGACACCAACACTATAGGCACTGCACAGGGACTAAGACTTTATTTGATCAATCCTTTGTATAGAATCTCTTGCACTTGTCTCTTGATATCTGCATTTTATTTAGGGGTCATCTTTTATTCTTCCTTGTTAGGCAAACTTGCTCCAAGAACAAAGTCTATATGATGCATGATGTTCCTCATAGGTGGCAATGCACTTGGTAGCTCATCAACCACAATTTATGCATACTCCTCAACATGTCTTAGATTTTTTGAGGTAACTCATTGATCTTGGTGGCTGTCATAACAATCTTACACTTGACTACCAATACAATGCCCAAATCCTCTTCTTTCATGGTACTTAGAAACTCTTTACCACTTACCAACATCACATTTGACCCAACTTGTTGGCCATTATATTCATCCTTAATGGGAAACAAGGTATGAATAACTCCATATTTGAAAAATATATACACATTCCTCCTACCATTATGAGTGGTTTTCCTATCATATTTCCAAGGCCTTCCAAGAAGCACGTGACAAACATCCATAGATATCACATCACAAAGGACCTTGTCCTTGTACCTTCCAACTTGAAATTCCATCCAACTTTGCTCACTTACCAAAAATTTATAACACTTGTTCAACCATGAGAACTTGTATGGTGTGGGGTGAGGCAACTTCTTCAATCCAAATTTACTAACTATTTCAATAGAAACTAGATTATCCATACTTCCTGAATCTATGACCATTTTACAACATTTACCTTGGAATTTACAAGAAGTATTGAAAAGAGTTTTCATTTTTTGTGGATCATTTTCCTTAGGTGTCTTGATCAACACCCTCCTCATTAGAAATTATTCTCCTACCTTAGGTTCCTCTATAATTGATTGAGAACAAACATTCTCTGCCTCAACTCCTTATGTAATCTAATTTTTTCCTTCGGTTCTTGGACTCCCTACTAGCTAATCCTATGGGCACTCCCATGATCTATGTCCAAAAAAATTGTTGCATTTGAATCACCTTCTTGTAAATCCACCTGATCCTCTACCCCTTGATTCATTTTCACTTTTGAAATAAGGCCTTCTACCTATAAATCCTCCTCTTGAACTAGATGGATGCTCATATGAGGTATTAAACTCTCCTTGGATTCTTGGTGAATATCCTATGCCTCCTTACTATCCCCCACCTCTATAAATTTTGTCTCTACCTTTGTTCTATTGGTTTTGTTTCCTATTGAGTTTGTCTTTAGATTTTAATGCCAACTGGTAGCATTCTTCTAGTGTTTTTGGATTAGCAAGACTCAACTCATCCTGCAAGTTATATCTCAAACCATTAAGACACCTAGCCACATTTTCATTATCATCTTACATATTACCTAATCTAATTCTTAGTTTTTATAACTCTTCAGTATACTCTCTTACTCCCATCTCTTTTGGTTTCAAGTTTTGAATTTTCCTCTATAAGTTGGTGATGTAGTCACTAGGCAAGAATTTTCTCTTTAATTTTGAAACCATCCTATCCCAAGACCTGATCTTAGCTTTTCCTTTCTTCATTATCTCATCCTATATGTAATCCAACCATAGGGATGCATGACCCTTCAACTTGGTCCTAGAAAAATTCACTTATTCTTCTAATACATCCTTAAAATTAAAGTACTTATCTAACTCTCCTATCCAATCCAGGAGTTGTTATCCACTAAGGATACCTACATATATTAGAAGATATAGTTTTGTATTAGATCCCTACCCTTTCACCACCTTCAATAATCTCTCAAATTTTTGCTCCTCAATCTCTCTCTCCTTCATCTTCTAATTTGGGTGCATGTGGTTCTTCTTCCTCTTGGTCACTCAAATCACCTATGACTACTCCCCTTCTATGATTAACCATAACTGCTATGAGTCTAGCATCAAATTTGACTATGAGGTTCCTTAACTCTTTCAATATGACTTCTCACATTTGTATGGATGCTGCTCTGTCACATGCTACATTCCTCCTTGGTGGCATCTTGTCTTCTCTCAAGTAATTTATCAAACAACTTCTAGATTCTCTTCCTCTTGGGGAATATCTCCTTATCCACTTACTTATAGATGTATTATCTTGTCTTTGATACCAAAATTATTCAAAGCAACTCTCCAAAAAGTCTCAACCCTATAAAGTATACACACTTGCCTCAACCTTAAGGTCTCCCTTATAGCCCTTTTTTTAGGTTTTCCTAATTATACAAAATATATAGAATGAGTTACCAAAAAATGAGGTTATTTTATACCAACCTATAATGATTTTTATCTATTCACAAGTTTTCTTGGCCTAAAAGACCATTTAGACCACTTTTCTAGTCCTTGACCTCTTCAAATTAGGTCTCCTCAAGGCCTAATTGGACATAATCCACTATAACCATACACAGGGTGTCTGTACAAACCTAAAACCACTAAAACATATTAGATAACATTTAATAATAACTAATTAAAAAGTTTTAAGTTTTTTTTATAGTTACAACTCCCAGAATGCAAATGGTCTTTTAGTCTCAAAACCCTAATTCATGGTTTCTCTATTCTGTGTAGACATGAGAGGGGTTATTTTGGTATTTTGACTTATATAAGACCTTTTAATACATTTTTAAGGATGATAAATATATTTTTAATCCTTAATCACCTTCTTCAATCTTCAAAAACTCCCCTTTACACCTATACTAAACATTTCTATTGACTTCTATGTTTGACTATGCAGGTTTGTGTGGTTTCTACAGGTCTATGTTATGTATTTCATAAATAAGTATGCATATATCAAAATAAAACATGAAAATAACCTTAAGGAATCATAAAAAAATCTTACCTAATCAATATTTATATAAAAACTTATCTTTATGATGTATGCCTTCATTGATCAATACACACAATCCACTTCAAATGTACGTACCCAAGAAAATAAGGTATTTAATGTCTTTTTATTCAAACTAGGAGATTTATTGCTATAATATTGAAAATTGGGCCTCTAAAAACTTTCATAAATCATCCCACATGAAAATAAAACCTTTTGTATGTTCAATAACCACTCTAACTACCCTTTGGGACCTTCCAATGGTCACTAAAGAACTAGTTAGGAAATATGAACACATACAAAGTTGGTATTCCGTACATTCATGAATTTGGACCCATGATATGGATTAATGAGGATTTAATACACCATTAAAAAATTATTATAACTTGACAAGTTTTCTCACACCTTCTGCAACACTAATTTTAAGCAAAACATTCAAATTTTCAAAATCTAAGTTCTGGTAGGAAAGTGGAAATTTGAAAGTTTATTAAGTTAGGACTAAACTAACTCATACATTTGAAAACTAAGAATGGTATAAGAATAATAAGACCTCATATACCATCATAAATAAAAAATTTGAACAATAAAACGAAAATTAAAATGAAAACGATCCTAGAAATGGTTTTCCTGCATCATTGAATCTCTAGCTTTGCTACTTAAGAACCTTGTATTTTATCATCTCATATCTCTCCCTCTTACCATAAATCCTGATATAAGTAGACCTATACCTTATGGATATGATGTCAATGTTTATTATGACTATCAATAGGGCCCTATGTATTCTACTAACTGATGTTATACCTTGAAGCATAAAATACAAGACCTTCTCAATAACTAAAAGCTTATATTTGATGATATTTCCAAAAATTCAGGGTCACAACCTAGTGACCATAAGAACTAGAAGATCTTTAGTGATCCACTACAAGATCATTCTCAGAAAAATTTATAAATGCAAATGTCATATATTGCACATACTCCACCATATTATGGGCACCTATTATATGGGATTATTGGTACATACACATGTCATATACCTCCTATGGTTCAGAGACCATTTATTAATTTCGATGACAATGAGATTATGGATGATGATTTATATCTTAATTCATTGTTTATTTTCACATACCTTGATTACCAACCTATTCAAAGTGTTGTGATTGATAATGATGCTAGTGAAAATGTTTACACAATGACAATACTGACATATTTGGGATATACACATGATGATTTTTACCCTTCAACCAAAATGGTCAAAGCATTTGATGGGACCTCACAACATGTTATTGGTGAGATTTAATTAACTTTACAAGTTGGAAAAACACATGTGGTCACTATATTTTTAGTTACACCATATAGGAGAGTATTTTATATGTTGTTGGGATGACCTTGGATTCATAAACTCCATGCTTTACCTTCCATAGTGCATGGGTGTATTAAATACATTCATATCAACAAATTAGTCATAGTTCATGGAATTCCATATGAACATCCACTTGTTTTTTTTTAAAAAAAATTATTCCAAGACAGGTAATTATAAAACCTACTAAGTTTAATTCTCCACGAAAGGGTAAGTAATAGATAATCCCTTTCCTAGCCAACCCATAGTCGAGAGACCATTGCATTAGAGATACATAATATATTCTATAGAATCCTTATCTACTGCTAAAAAATATAATTAGTTATCTATAAAAACTAAACTTGATCTTATTATTGCTTCTTCCAACACATTACAAAGAAAAAATAATGGGTTCCACAAACCCATACTCCTTCTATTACCTCTTTGAGACCACATACCCTATGACACATATGTACAACATCATAGAGCCTACAATGTCATATATTACACCTATACATGATCTTGACATTACCAACAATTTGATATACCATATACAATATTCATAACACTTCCATATGAGCATCCCTTAGATGGGATCATTGGCTAAAATTTACCTTTTTCAAATATACCAAAAATTAAAAATAATCAAATATTCCAAATAATAAATAAACATTAAAAAAATACCATTTTTTCAACATGTTCTTAGTTGTATTATTTCTTATACATATGTTGTTTAATCCATGTTAGTGTATGGCATATCATTACTTTCCTATATACACATGTTTTATGCTTCATTTGATTGTGATACAAGCATACCCAAATACATGATATAATAGTATATAAATGTTACTCCTTCCCTCCACTCATGTCATAAATACATTGGGGGCATCTACTTCTTTGATCATGGTACATATTATTATATGATCACTTTCCATTATCATGTTTTAGATTATATGCTTACATATTCCTATCATCATGCTTATACATTTCATAGTGTACTTGATATGCTATGCACTTAACATTGCTTTTAAACACATATGTTTAAGAACTAGTATGTTATGTTCATGTTGGTTGCCTATATTCCATGATTTCATTTATGCACTTCCTTGAGTGTGTTCCTTTTTTTCTATTGTATTTCATTGTTTTCATATTTGAGTATTTGAATATGCTCCATTGACTATGGCCCCGATGCTTTTGATTACTTATTTTGACATTTGAATATGTCATTGTTGGTTATATGGACATTTGAATATGTCATTATATGTTTTTTGGACATATGAATAAGTCATATCTCTTATATTATGTGGCATTTGAACATGCCATTCGTAAGAGGTCTACTTGGACCATTATATTCTTTGCATTATTTTTGAGTTCCCTTATGTGTGTGTTTAATCGCTTGTTGAGATTATATTATTACTCCATAGACATTGCCATGATATACATCATTCATCTTAGGACTTGATGTGATCACATAATGCATGCCTCAATGCTATATCTACCTAGACATGTTACTCCTATATGTTACATGATTCATACACAACTTATATATTTATCTTATCCTTTTGAAGTAAGGTATATACCAGATTCTACTTACCCTCACCTCAAACAAGGGGGCATGTCACAGAGGCATGAATTCCACATTTTCAATGTTTTAAGTTCTAGTGGGGGCATGTCAAAAAGGCATGACCTCCACACTTATTCAATATTCAACATCTCTAGATTACAATGGGGGCATGCTATAAAAACATGTTCTCCACATTTATGCCAATTCTCAAATTATCTAGATTCAGTGGGGGCATGCCATATAAACATGTCTTCCATACTTGCACTAATTTCAAATTCACCCAATTTCACAGTTATATGATTTAGATACATATTTTTGGTAACATTCTATACATTGGTATTGTTATTATACCTAGATTTCAGATTGAGACATATATGAGGTGCATATGACATGGAAGGGGTATCTAAAAAATAAAAAAATAAAATCAATTTATAGATTTCAAATACTATTATGGACTATTATTATGCATAGGATGGACTATTATGAATTTTTATCTTGTAAATCTACTACAGAAGTTGTTCACATTTGAAAGGTTGAGTTGATTAAATCACTCAATCTTAACAAAACTTATAAGTTAGCTTTAATTAAGCCATCTAACTTTACCAAAATTATAGGTTGGATTTGATTAAATCATCCACCCTCACCAGATATATAGTGTGATTTGATTAAATTATTCATACTCACTAGATCATGCACATATTTGGGTTGCATTTTGAGATGAAACAAGCTCAATGGAAGTGTTGTAACTCACCTTTACACTAAATTTATGGGAATGTGCCATCAAATATATGTGTGTACGTGCGTGCGCGCACATGCAAAGTTATAGGTTTATAATTATCCTAATCTCATATTTGATGCTTCACAATGAGGCATCCTTTCAAATCAAATTTATAAAATGAAAGACAATTACATTGATAAACATGTGTACTCTTAACCTTGATCTTCTTACTTTCAATCATTTCAAATTATTTTAAATTTTAGATTCTGTACACTAATTATATACTATAAAATGCTCTTGGTTACAGGTTAGTCACCAAAAAAGCATCAAGATGGGCTCACATGAAGACAAGATGTGTTATTGTAGTTGATAGTTTATGATTATATATCACCTCAGTCTTGTATACTTGGTAAACTTAAATCTTAACTATTGCTCTCAGTTATTCACCTTTCTCACTTCTGCAAATCTCACATCTGATCTATCTTTATGCCCCTTAGCCTATATATTTTAGTCTAACTAGTCTTATGCTGATCAACCAGGTCTTCTATCTTTCAAAAAATGCTTAAAATTTACTTATCTTCCATTTTTACAAGTTCAAAAATTGTACTTACTTTCATGCTCCCTAGACACTAACATCCAAGATAGATAGTAGCGTCGATGTTACTATCCTATACCAACACAAGTATATAGTACCCTAAATTCATCTAATTTTCAAATAAAATATATCATAATGGTTGACTCAAGTGATTTAATAAGTGTTATTAATTCAAAGGGATCGATATAAATATAATATCAACCCTCATTCATTCTTCACCTAAAAAAGACCAAAGAAACCAAGGTAACTTTATTCCCTGTTTCCATACTAGTCATAGGTATAACACATCTACATGTCTAAAGTACTAAAGGAGCAACCCAAGATACCGATTTTTCAAGTTACAAGCTAGGTCACTATTGTACTTACTTTACACATATTATATGATTCACACATAAGCCAACATGTAGGGGAGAAATACATGAGTCTGAGGCTCTCTTTAAAGAACTAGATATGTAGGCAACACCCATTGATAATGAAACCACATGAGGTCAAATAAATCAATGGACAAAAATAGATCTCAGAGATGAGATGACCAAATATTAATATTTCATCTAAACCCTTGTGTACATAATCAATGTGAGTTGTAGGCCTGTTTGTCTTAACAAGTAAAGATTATTTGTTTATAATAAAGAGAAGAGATCTAAGAAGAAGATGATCATTTGAAATGGTTTCATGATAATGGTATAATTCCATATAACTCTTAGACCTATCATAAGAGGATGGAATGAAGATAAACTCTGTTTAGGCCTAATAAGCCAAAGAGTCTAAGTCCACTACACTGGAAAACCATAAGTGTAGTTATGAGACAAGAAGTTTGGTGAAGGTGAAATGAGATACGAGGATTTTGGATGGTTTAAGATGAAGGTAAAGACCCTATAAGATCATCCAAATTCAAAAAAAATAAGGAAAGTGCCATTTAGGCTCTCAAGACCATCTTGAGCTCCTCCAATGGGTGACTGCATTTCAAAGACCAATTTTCTCTTGATTGATGAGGCCATGAACATGTGCATGGAAGTAAATGAAGGGGTTTCAAGACACTTAAGGATATGGATGATGATTTCCATTGAGATGTATATTGGAGAGATTATAAAACTGATGAAAGGTGTCAAGAATAGAGATTGCATGTAACTCAACATGGTATAATGTTTAAGAATGCCAATTCTCCTCTCACAAGCCAAGGCAAAGGGTAATTTTGAAGAGCAAGGCAAGGTGTCAAGAAAGATTTAGAAATTACATGCCATTTGGAGTAGAATAGTATCTTCAGGAGACCAAAATTTTTATTTGAAGACCTAATGGGACAATTTCATACCTCTTTATTATTGTAACTCTCTCATGAGACACTTGTCTTCCTCTATCCTATGCCCTTCTTCTCTTCTCTCCCATTTTATATAAATTGAGCCTTATTTGGATAAGATTTTATACTTCACCTAGGTATGGTGAAGTCCTACCCATTTACAAGCCTTCAATTAATGATAAACTTCTAGTTTACCCTCCTTCATTGACTGGTTTCAATATACATGCTTGACTATTTGATCTTGCTAGGTGATAGTTTTGATTTTTTGGCATGTTTATCATTTATTGCATTCATGTTCAGTTTGAAATATTTTTTGCAGTTATTGTGAAGTGTATAAATGAGGTGTAAGGGTTTAGTGAGTTATATTTTTAATAGTGTCATGTCATGACCTCTTAACTAGTCTTCTTAACTCAAATAGTCTTCACAACCTTCATGAGAAGTATTAATGTAGAGAGACATATTTGGAGAAGTGTTTGTTGAAGGTTAATCTCATGTTTGAAGTGGATTTACAACTAGTTGGTAGTGGTCCAACATATTTGTTGCAGCACTTCCATTAGAATAGGTTTCTCTCCATTTTCCTAGAAAGTGGTAGATTCATGTTTGAGCCTAAACGATTCATCAAGGTGAGCTAGCCATTTAATCTACAAATTCACCTCTCTAATAGGGCACTCAAAATGTTGAGGTGTTTCTATGTTACGTAAAATTTAGAAGGCTTGAACTACCTTCTAAAGGGTGAAAAATTGGTTGATAACAATTCCATTGCCTTACATTTATTCTTTGAAATACAGGCCATAACAGGCGATCCAAACACTTGGAAGTACTTCAATGTGGGTTTCTAACCACTCTAAGCTTCAAAAGGAGTGACTCCCTAAAATTCTTTATGAAGAACATGGTTTGGGATATAACACATATAGTTGATGGCCTCAACCCAATAATAAGGTGCAAGAGACCTAGAATGTAGCATACAATTTTCCATTTCTTTCAAGGACTTGTTCTTTGTGCTCTACAACACCATTATATTGAGGATTATATGGAAATGTATGTTGTATTTAAAACCCCTATGATATATAAAATTGATCAAAATGGTTACTGACATACTCACCACCATTTTCAATGCACAAAATATTGATGGCTTTACCTGATTATTTTTATACAAGCACCTTGAATCCTAAAAATGATCAAACACCTCTGATTTCTACTTGAGAAAACACACCTAAGTACACCTTGAAAAGTTATTGATGAAAGTAAGCATGTATTTAATCATGTTAAACAAAAGTTTTGGAAATGGACCAACAATGTCATTATGGACAATCTCTAATATCTACTCATTTCTTCATGATTTTCCCATGTCATACTTCCCTTTAGGATGATTACCAAGTATGAAACCCTAGAAAAATCTATCAGAAAACTTGAGTCATGGTAAACCCAAAACCATGTATTGACGACTCAATTGTTCTAGGTAACAATAGTTGAGATGGCTAGATTTATCATGCCATTATTTACTCACCCCATATAAATGAGTGTGCAATGCAATAGAGGGTTAATTAGGAGAAAAATATGAGAAAGTATACAATCATGAATGGTGATATTCTTTCCCAAATCCAACAATGGATTTATTGTATCCTTCCTTAATAACCACCGAATTGGGTGTGAACTCAACTATCTTATTTGAACTGATAGGAGTTATTTGATAAAAAAATATAAGATTGGTGGATAAAGAGGGAACACATAGAACATCATGAAATGTCCTATCATTCACTTCAACATACCCACTCCCATTAAATTTTGTGGAAGTATCATCACCCAAAAATATGGAATGCATAAAACAAGGCTTTCAAGATGAGAACATGTCATGCAATGAAGCCATGTGATGTGATTCACCATAATTAATAACCCATGTGGAAGGTTGAAACACATTTATAACAAGTAATTTGACCTTATATTTATCCTTATTAATATCTTTGACATTAGAAGACTCCTGTGTTGATGAAATATGAGTGGAAAAATTATGAACACTGATGTTGTGCTTGTCAAGGATCTTCGTCAGTTGGTCAATCTGCTTCTTCATGCATTTAGATGCATCATACCCAGATTTATTACAATAGCCACATGTGAGGCATTCTTTCTTGGGTTTACTCTATGAAGAGGACTCTTTTGATTCTTTGGAATTAGCATCATATTTATAACCCTTTATTTTCTTTGGGTCCTTCTTATTCTTTTTATTCTCTTTACTACCAGAAGCCTTTTATTTGTCATTACTCAAAATTAAAACATGTGATTTAGATGACTTCAGTGTACCCATCTGAATGAGCTAGTCTTGCTCCCAAGTCAAGTCAACAACAAAGCCATCCAAAGATGACATGGTCCATGTAGCTCCAAGGGAACACTTGATGGCATGGAAGGTATAAACGAAGATAGAATAGTTAGATCCAAACTTGTAAAGAATGGAAAGAATCAATTGATCATCCTTTTTGTCAATGTTGCATAGTTTCAACTACAACCTGGGTGATTTGAATTTTGTGAAGAAGTATTGTACTGTATACAAATTACTCAAGCTCAAAATGATGAGGTCATTTTCTAATTCATGACCTCTCATTATGGCCTAATTCCTAAAGTGTTTTTGTAAAAAATAGGTTAGGAGACATGGACATGCATAAAAGACCATAGGCTTCATCACTTTTGTTGTACCACTTCACCTTCTTTGCCTCAGGTGTCAATTTTTTTCTATACCAATCATTATTTTGTGTAAGCCTTTATTCTTTAAGAGGATTTATACTTTGAATCTCCACTCGTGATAATTAAACGATGTAAGAATCAAAACAAAACTCAGATCCATGGTGTAGAAAGGAAGTATGTGTTAAATTGCAAGGGCTGAAAGACTAGGAATATGTAACCCCCATAATATATAGAGTTCAAATTTATATGGTACAAGAATATTACCAATGTGTATATCTTGAATATAATCAAACTTTAAAAAAATTACTCCTAAAAAGGAGTAGCAGGTTGAAATTTATACATATTTGAAGTTCTAGATGGCAAGGGAAATCTCCACTTTACAAAATTTAAAAAATGTTCAGTGTGCAAAAGTTTAGATAGGGTGCTAGAATTAAGCCCCCAATAGTAGAAATCAAATTTTAAGCCTCCTTCATGTGATCTTGCTATGTGACCAAGGGGCTAAGACCTTTTGTGAGTGCAATTCTAAAAGAGAGCCACTTAGTTTCTTAACAAACCCAAAAATGGTTTTTCCTCAAAATCATTGAAAAGTGCATATTTTTTTAGAATTCAAAAAACAACCTTGAAACCCTCTAAAAATGGCTAAAAATAGAATATCACAAAATTACGTCATGTTTACAACCATTCTTAGGGTTTTGATACCTTCTAAATCCATTGGCACTGTCCATTTTTCACTTAGAAATTCTAAATATGTAGATTTATGAGAAACCCTACCAAACCATAAAAAACTAAAATCATTGAAAATATGGAACAAACAAGAATACAATATCTCACAACATAGTCAATGAATTAATCTAATAGCATAGTTTTGATACCATGTCAGAGTGGGCCAAAATTGAGGATTAATTGGATAGGATTAAATGCACGAGGGTGAATCTATATGGAGTAGTGAAATTTGAAGAACAATTCATAAGAGGAAGAAGCTTGTCTTCACAACCAAAATTTGCATTAATATTAATTAGAAAAAAAAGTACTAAGGTACATTATATAGTGAGGAATTAGGTCACCTAAAAAGATAATTAACTCAACTTACAATTAGAAAATGACTTAAAGTATATTTCCCTTAATGACTTATTATTAACCTAAGCAAGCTAATTAGACTATGTAGGTAAAACCATATAGTGGGAAAAATAGTACACTAACATTTTATATATTTTTAATATTTTATATATAAATTATTAAGTTTGATTTCACATTAAATTTTCAACAGAAAGTGATGGCAATTTAATTTTCTATTCCATCACCTATTTTTATTTTGGGGACATGTATTGTTGAATTCCAGCATTGGGGCTCATGTTATATATTTAAATACATGTCATTTTATTATTTAATTTATATTTTCAATCACAATAAATTAAAAAAATATTTTTTGCAAAGCTTAAGGGTCTAATTTGCATTGGGTCAAAACCTAGTATGACAAAGAGAGCATGATGCACTTGCTAGAGTGGCTCTAAGCTTATCATTAGAATTAGATTAAAATAGAGGAAAGTTAAATTTTTTTTGGCATTCTTTTTTATTTTGACATTTGTCTTTATAAATTGTGGTAGTATGTTATTGATAGAGAGGAAAATAAGATTTCTTATTGGATTTATAAGCCTCTTTATCTAACGGGCAAGTTTCAAGTTTGTATTGAATTTATTACAGCCACTCATGTTTAACACTGTTCATGTTGGACCCATTCTAATGTCTCGTTTAATAAATTAGAACATATGCATAGAGATTTACTCTAGGATAATGATAATAAAACTCAACGCTTCTATAGAGTAGTATGGGATATTTTATACCTTTCTCGTGATAAAAGAGGAATGAACACTATTGATGTTTATAGGAAAAAACATTGTTGTTTGTGCAAGTAGGTGGTTAGATAAATTTTTAGGTAATAAGGCTTATAAGACATTATAAGGCACTACATTTATAAAGTGTCTGTTAATATAAATCCAGTTGGAAGATCATTGGTTTGCACACTCTATTGATTACCATTGTCCTTGTCAAAATTGAAGGTTATTTTGTGGCCAAGAGCATTTGGAAAGCCTTGGAAGTTGTGAATCCTTTTCTTAAATGGGTTGGAGACAAATTTGGAATTGTTATTTATTTTATTTAGCACAATATATATAGATATGACCAATAATAGTCTTTCTTTGGCAAATATGCTAGGCATAAAGGCTTTACGTTTATTCAAAAAAGGAATGCACACAATTAATGACTTGATTTATTCTTGATATTGTATGTCATGGCTCTTGATAAAAGATAAATATAAGTATTTATTTTTCCACAAATAATCTAAATATTAAATGGAATTTAAATTCTTTGTGTAAGACTTGGCTCTCTGGACTTAACATAATATTGAATTCTAAGCTTGAGCCCAAACTTGAACATTTATTCTAGTGTATAATGTATTAAGGCATTACTCTTGGGGAACACCTATTGCACATTTGGATTGCTCAACCCAAATGCTTGGCTTACCCAAGACGAGTATTTCAAACATCTATTTTGGACGTGTCCAAGAGCTCTATTTGCATGGAAATATATTCACAACCTTTAAAAGACCTTTCCTTTAAGAGCCTTTCTCTTGTGATGCCAAAGACCATAGCTTTTGATCCATAGATATATTTACAAGGCCATAAGTGATCATCTAAGGTCCAAATTTATATTTTTTTGGAGAGAGAATTTTAAAATCTTAAAAATCAGATATATTTGTAATGAGACATGAACGTAAGTTAAAATTCATCCATGACGTTTATTTAAATATTTTTATGTAATGCTTTTATTTATTCAAGGTGAATCACTAAAGATTATGGTTTCATGAAATTTTGAGTATTGTGCCTATTAAGATTTATGCTTTGCTAGTCTATGGATTCATCATCATGGTGCAAGATTTTTTCTGAGATAAAACTCAGTGGGTCATACATTGTTTTTTTGTGGAACTTCTTCAGAGCCATTATTTTACTTTATCTGTGAAAATCTATAAATTCAAATATTTTTAAAAATGAATAATTATGTTTACAATTCTACGTTAGTGATAAATTGATTGTTATTTCTTTGGATCTTATGCAAATCTAAACCCAAATTGAAAAGGTAACACTTGAATTCCAACATTTATATAAAAACTGTTAGCATGATTATGTATTTACCTTGGGTTATTGACTAAGGTAATTTTTCTTTGTTTAGTTTCCTTAACCACTTGGGTTAAGAGGTTAGTTTGTTTAACGGGCTTATCTATTTCATGTTAGCTGATGTTGGTTATTTTACCCACCCTTTTCAAATGTTTCTCGAGTGGCTCCTTTCTTTGCCTATTTAATAAGCCTTCTTGTATTGTTCAAACATGGAATTTATGCTCTGAATACAATATGGTTCTTTCTCAAATGTGGTAATCAAAGATTACAGATTAGGAAGCTTGGGAGAAAGCTTATGAAGTAAGAGAGGACTGTCTTGTTAGGGATGAGCGTGAAACACCCAGTGGAGAGTTATGAGAGGAATATTTTTTTTTCCTGTGACCACCCATTTGACTTGGATAAAAATACCAAAAAATCATTTGATCACTTTTTTTTTTGATTCTTGTTTCTATAAAATTCTCTGGCTCATAATTCGTCTGCTAGATTAGACAAAATTAAATTCTGCTGAGTATTTTGTCCAAAAATTGCATTTGAAGTTTTCTAGTTATCCTTTGCATGTGATTTGGGGAAGAGAATGGATTTTCATTTAGGCACTCTTTTTAGTGAGTGAGGGGTCTAAAAATTTATATTTTTTGAGAAGAGATGATAGGAACTGATGAAATTCAATTTGATTGAGTATTTCTCTTAGAATTTGCATCTGAAGTTTTGTAAGTAGGCCAATTTTTTGATTGTCTAATTTTTGTTATGAAAATTTTAATCTAAAATTTTATTATTTCAACTAATTTTAATTTTTTAATTGAAATAATTCAAAACTTTAGCTTATAAGGGTTATTGGGGACCTACTGGTGACTCATTATCTCGAAAAAGTTTTGGAAGGTGAAAATCTCAATATTTTCTAGGTTTTTGATTTGGATGTTGATGGAGAAGGAATTTTTGAAATAAGAGTTGTAGATCTCCCAATTTAATTGTTTTTGTCTATTTTTTAGTGTTTTTAAAGATGGAAAATTAAAAATTTCCCAAATGATGTAGTGTTTTTTTTTGAAAACTAGAGGTATTGACCAGTTTTTGATTTGAATTAGTGGGTATGAGAAATTTTGTGTAAAATCATTATACTTTTTCTAGTATCTATATTTTTTGGAAAAACTAGGTCAAAATGGCTAGTTTACAATACCTCTTATTGCCAAATTCACAAAAATTGATAGGCAAAAATTTTAATTTATGGAGTCACAATATTTTGACGATATGTGAATATCAAAACCTTAAACAAATAGTGTTTGGTAAATAGCAAAGGCCTACCATTAGTTATGATGACTATGATAAATGTCATCAAGAAGCTCTTATATTGTTAAAACAGTTAGTAATAGATAATCTAATTTTAGAGGTCAGAAATGCAACCATAACATCAGATCTATGGAAAAATCTAACTTCAAAATATTAGGTTTATGAAGTCGATAGGGTATTGTATTTGAATAATTTTTTATTTTCCACTAAGATACATGAAGGTGGCTCCATTTGTAAGTTTTTGTTACAGATCAAGAACATCAATGATCAGTTAAAGGTTGTGTAGGAGCCTATTGATGAGCAAGATTTGATTGTTCTGGTTATGCAGAATCTTTCACCTTCATTTGAGTCATTTGTGGAGTCCTTGCACATGATTGTTGAGATGTAGACTTTGGACTTTGAAAAGTTTTCCACATTGTTATTACAGAAGGAGAGACAATAGGAGCAAATAGTTTTGTCTACATCTAATTCTATAGAGAGTGCATTCTTCATCAAGGGAAAGGGTAAGTAGTTTGGTAAAACTACTAGTTCTCTGATAGAAAATTCACAAGTAAGTGGTTTTAATAAGAGATCTAAGTGAAAATGTCTTTACTATAAGTAACCTAGTCACCTTAAGACAGATTGCAAGAAAAGACAATAGGATATGGCTAACCCTAGAAATAAAGCTCATCATGTGAATGTAGCTGAAGGCAAAGGCAAAGAATTATCTCTTGATTTACTTTCATGGATCCAGTGGTAATTCTATAGTGGATCGAGCTTGGTACTTTGATTTAGGGGCATCTCACCTTTATACATGCCATAAGGATTGGTATGTGGATTTTGTTGAAAATGATAGTAATAATGAATCTGTATCTTTGGGAGATGGTAGCAATCATTTTGTGAAAGGATATTATAATGTTCAGATCATGTTTGATGGTACTATCTAGTATATATTTAAGAATGTTAGGTATGTGCCAGACATGAACAAAAATTTATTTTCCATTAGTGAGTTCATTAGAAACTTTGATTTTGTTGTAAAGTTTCAAGGATAACAATGTTTAGTCACTACCAGAGATAACAAGATTATTGCTTTTGGGATTGGTGAAAAAGGATTGTATAAGCTTGCAGATCTATAGAGAGCAAAGGAAAGTGCACTTACAGTAGTTGATATCACAAATTCACTCTAGCATGAGAGGTATGGGCATTTGAATTTGTAGTATTTGACTACATTAAGCAAGACTAATATGGTGAAGGGGATTCTTGCTACTCAGGATAGTCATCATGTATGTACTAAATTTTAGTTGGGGAAGCAAGTTAGAAATTAATTTAATGTTGGTAAAGCTTCAAGAGCTAAGGGAGTATTGGATCTAGTACATGTAAATTTGCATGGTCCAATCAAACGCCTACCCCTTCTAGAGCCCATTATTTTCTATTATTGGTCAATGATTTATCTAGGAAAAAGTGGGTATACTTTCTAGTGAAGAAATCTGATTGTTTTTCTAAATTCCTTACTTGGAAAGCTATGGTTGAAAAATAGGCAAAAAGGTCAGTGAAATCTCTTAAAATAGAAAATGAGGGTGAGTTCATCTCAAAATAATTTAAGGATTTTTGTGCCACTGAAGGCATACATAGACAATATACTACCCCTTACACTCCATAGTAAAATGGAGTTATGGAATGGTGAAATAGGACGATGATGGATATGGTTCATTGTATGGTCCAGAGCAGAAATGTCCCATATAGATATTGGGAAAAATTAGTGAATACGATGGTTCACATCCTCAATAGAAGTCCTATAAAAGCATTTGAGAATATGACTCTAGAGGAGGCTTGGTTAGGTCAAACTCTAGATGTAAGTGCTTTTCAAATTTTTGGTTGTGTAGCTTTTGCAGTTATTCCTAATCAAAAGAGAAGTAACTTATATGTGAAAAGCAAAGAATATATGTTTGTTGGGTATAATGAGCAGTTAAAGGCCTAAAAATTACTTGATGTTTCTACTAACAAAGTTGTGGTAAATAGAGATGTCATAGTAAATAAACAAATGTCATACTTCACAACAATTGGTACAATTTCAGACATTGAGTCATTATTTTCTTCTAATGATTATATTATAAGTTATGGTGTGAAAGTTTAGTAAGATTCTAGTTCATCAGTGGAATCACATTCCAGGGAAGGAATTGATGTAGGTCATTGTGAGGTTCCAATATAATAATCAAAGAAGCCAAAGTGGTATTCTACCACTATGGAAGCACTAAAGGAGGGAGACTTACCATAGGGTGTGGAAGGAAGAAGATTGAGATTAGGAAAGTAGTTTGGTAATAGAGGTGAACATGAAAATTTTGATCTAGTAACTGCTGTTTCACATGTTTTTTAGCCTAATTATTTTTTAGAGGCCAAAGGGAAGCATGAGTGGGAATTGACCATGCAATTGGAATATGATTCCTTGATGAAAAATAAGACTTGGGAGCTCATGGAGCTACTACCAGGAAAGAAATCCATTGGTTATAAATGGATTTACAAGGTAAAATGAAAAGTAAATGGTTCCTTTGATAAACACAAATCCATACTTGTTGTAAAAGGTTATACACAAGAGGAGGGGGTTGATTACGAAGAGAATTTTGCTCCTAATACAAAGATGGTAACTTTTCATTTGATTATTGTTATTATTGCTTAGTTTGGATGGGGGGTGCACCAAATGAATGTCAAGAGTGCTTTCTTAAATGGAGATCTAGAGGAAGAAGTCTACATGGTTCAACCACAAGGTTTTTAGGTTCCTAGTAAGGAAAATCTTGTTTATAGATTTATCAAGTCCTTGTATGGGCTTAAATAGGGTCCTCGAGCATGATATATGAAGATAGATACATACCTTAGGGAGTCTGGTTTCAAAAGTTGTAACTCTAAACCAACTCTCTATGTAAAGGTGTCTGGTGGTGATCTCTTGAATCTCATTGTATATGTTGATGATATAACCATCAATGGGAGTAGTGCTAGTCTCATTCAGTAGATGAAGGATAATATTTGTTGTACTTTTGACATGATAGACTTAGGACTACTAAAATATTATTTAGGTGTTGTTTTGGAAAGGTGATGTGTTGTATTCATGTCACAGAGTAAGTATGCCAAATCATTATTAGATAGGTTTTGAATGATGGAATGTAATCCAACTCACACACCTATGGAAGTTAGAGCTAAAATTTTAGCTAACACTTATTCACCTCTGGTTAATGAAATAGTGTATCGACAACTAGTGGGTAGTCTCATTTACCTCACTACCACTAGACCAAATATTTGTTTTGCAATGAGTTTTCTATCTCACTTCATGCCTAAACCATAGGAAGTACATTGGTTAGTTGCAAAATGGGTATTAAGGTATGTCAAAAGTACTCTTAACTTTGGCATACTATATAAGAAGTTTGTAGATTTTGAGCTTTTAGGATATTCTGACTCTGATTGGGCAAGATCAGTAGATTCAAGAAATCTACAACATGCTATGTTTTCACTCTTGGTTCAAGAGTTTTCTCATGGTAGAACAAACTATAGACTACAATGGAATTATCTTCAATAGAATCAGAGTATAAAGCTATGGTCAATGCAGGTTGTGAAACTATGTGGATAAAGAAAATATTGGAGGATCTTTAGTTTGAGTCACAAAGCCTACTCTAATTTTTTTTGACAACCAATGTGTTCTAAAGATGGTGAAGAATCCAATATTCTATGCCAAGACCAAACACATTGAAGTTCACCATCATTACATCTGACAGTTGGTTACAAATGAAGACATGTCTCTTCTCCTGCCCCACTATAGAGTAACCAACTGATATAATGACCAAACCACTTGGTTCAGATAAGTTCATAAAATTTAGAGACAAACTTGGTCTTATTTATGGTTTTGTCATTAAGGGAGGGTGTTAGCATAATTATGTATTTACCTTGGGTTATTGACTAAGGTAATTTGTCTTTGGTTAGTTTCCTTAATCACTTGGGTTAAGAGGTTAGTTTGTTTAATAGGCTTATCTATTTCATGCTAGCCAATGTTGGTTGTTTTACCCACCCTTTTCACATGTTTCTCAGGTGGCTCATTTCTTTGCCTATTTAATAGGCCTTCTTGTATTGTTTAGATATGGAATGTATGCTCTGAATATAATCTGGGTCTTTCTCACTCTCTGTGTTTTATCTAATAAAAACAACATTTAAAAACAATTTATTTAATTGAATTGTTTATACAAAGAAATGGGGTTAAATTACATCTTTTATTTCCTCACTATGGGAATAAGAAAAGTGTTGGCTATGTATATGTATAAATTAAACAATAATTTACAAGTCAGGCAGTGAGTGTTGTTTGAGATGAGAAAATGATTTACATAAGAATTGAAATAAATGAAAGAGGAACATTAAATGAACAAAATAACATGACACCTTGGAGGTTAAGACTAAGGAAGTAGGAGCACTGATTTTCTCTAAATTACACAATACAACCTTCACTATCATTTATATTGCGTGCTAAATTCAATTCCATTGTCATTTTCAATACACTACCAAAAATAAAAAAATTAATTTATGAAAGTTGAAGAGTGTTAGAGAGAGTAAACAACCTTCAATTGGACAACTTGTTATGGGTCATGGTTGTTCATGGTTGACGATAGTGGTTGTTCATTACTGATGGCAGTGGTTGTTTGTGGTCGACAACAGTGGTGGATTTCAGCCTTTATGTTGCCATTTTCTAGAGATTCATGGCTTTTCAGGGGAAGCATCATAGGTTTGACATCCCTTGTGGTGATGGTTTCAGTGATTCTTAAATGTATTTTTTCTGTTTGTGGTTGCATTTAAATAGTATTTTGTTTTTATTGTTTGTTGCCTCTCCTTAGCTTGCCAATACTCTCTAGGGTTTGGGGTTCACTTCCTGACTTTGCTCGATCGATAAAGGCATTGTGAGAGGTTGTTATTTCACTTGCTTAGTTTTGTCTAGTCAATAAGGGATCTCTAAGGGTTATTTTTTTTTGAATCAAATTTCTTCTTTGACATGGAGTTTGGGTCATGCATATCTACCAGTTGCCTTAGTGTGTAACCTTCGATTATTTTTAATAAATATTAAGAAGTGTTCCAATAGTAAAATATTTTTATAAAGCTTTTGCTATATTTTATTTTTTATTTTTTATTTTTAATTATTTGTTCACTTAATTTCAAAGATGGTGTGTTTATAATAGTTTTTTAAAATTAATGCGAGTACTTTATAAAATTTAAAAAGTTCCTTTAATCTTGGAAAAAAGTCACCTAACACAATTTTTTTAATTAAAACTCATCAATATATCTATTAATCATAAAAAATGTAATATATAGACAATTATAATAAAAATGCGGTCAATTGGTATTTATAACTCGATTCCATGTTAGTAAAGAAAATATGGCTCAAAACAACAAAACTAAAGCACCAGTTAAGCATGGTGACACAAAATAAAAATCAAAGCATCGTATCAAAAGACATGTAAGAAAACTAAGCACAAATAACAACATTACATGGGGGTGAAGGTAGATTATCCTTAGGATGTTAAGGAACCCAAGAAGAGGGCTCAACCAAAAGAGGATCAAATACAACCCATCCATCCCGAGTAGACTCTAAAGGAGTGAAAGAAACTATGGTTCTCCATCCATGAGGTGATGTATTATAATACCCCACTGGTTCATCATTGTGCATAGGTGAATTCCATAAAGATAGGCCATCAGAGGTATTTCCACATGGAGATAAACTCTATCCTCTGAGCTGAGGAAGGTGGGAGGGATAGAGATTGTTGGAACAACTTGAACAACATGTGTGTGCTAGTGGAGGAGTGCCATGAAAGACTTGGAAAAGAGGAACATGACTCATACTGCAAGGAGAACTCCCCTAGTGGTTGAGGAGCTCCTAAATATTGAAATTCAAGAACCACCTTCTCTACCTATATTTAGACTTGAAAAAATACTAAAGAAATAACAAACATTATCATTGACAAAGAATTTCATATAATGCTCTTCATTATTAAAATAGTTAAATTTATAAACTTCCATCATTGAAAAAAATAACTTTGAATTTTTTTTATATAGAAATGCATTGCATGAATGCCACTGGGCATTAACCCACAAAAAGGTAATTCACAAATTATATGGTTTTGGATGATAAGTCTAAAATATGTTAAGAATCCACTATTAGGTTGTCTAGGCTCTTTTAGAGCATATCAAAATTGATGTGAATCTTCATTAATCTATAACAGTGGAAGTGGCCAAAATGTATACAAATTATAAGTTTAATATTAACTTGTATTAAATAGGATGGCTAGAATATCGAATATTCCTAATCTAAGAAATGAGTGTAAAAAAACTAATAGTTCCCTTTTAATTAAAAATATTATGATATTTTACAACATTTTAAATATATAAAATAATAAATTAATATTCCTACATGAGTAATTAACTAACTTAAAAATATTTCTATTATGGTGAATTAGTCACCAATTATTTATTCTAACATTCTACCCCTTAATTGACATAGTCTTGAGAATACAATTTAGAGAGAAATTATGAATGCATTAAACTTCTCACGGTTTTATACTTGATTTCAATACCATTTATTTTTTTGAAAAGTCTTGACATAATCAGTTCTAGCATATGATGACTTAATGTCATAACATTTAAATCTACTGATAGGGATCAATTTGTTTGCATTTATTTAAGAAGTTGTTTCTCTGCATTCATTTGAATAGGAAATATTACTATGTTAAGTGATTTAATCTTCATAAAATTATTTTGAGATGATTTGTATCATAATATTGATCAAATGATATCATAATAATCTATATTTTATTCATAACTCCAGTTTGTTCACATCTCATATTCACAGTTCAATCAATATGTAGTTGTAATTGTCATAAATTGGTATTCTTAATCTAATTTTGGCAACAATTTCCAATATATTTTTACATAAATATTCTTATGTTGTGACAATTAATCTCACAATATGCGACATACTTTGATATGCATAACATGTTTTCAAGTTGTCTTAAAGTGACAAAATATTGTAGAAGCACATGTTTTATGATATTTGCATTGATAACTGACTTTAGGGTTTCATGTTCTTGATATGATCACCTCACAACTTTGATAAGTTGAGAACATGTGTAGAATTGGTGAAATCTTGATCATTTTATATTTTTAGTTTGAATGTACAACTGCATGATTGCATCACCCTTTGCAATATAGTCTTGACACATCTTTTCACATGATTGAGATACCTTATTACACACTGCCAAGGTAATAAGTGCAATATTATGTCTGGTTAGTTATAAGGTGGATATTACATTGCATATATTTTGATCTCATGTTAAGTCTTACTGCCATTTCTTAAGTGTTATGCATTGTTGACATGGCCACTTAGCATGTTGGTGATACTTGTTAAGGGCTCAAATACTGTTAGATATGCTTTGATTTTTGATTTGTGTCATCTACTGCCTCAAAATTTGCATATATTCAAGTTTTTATTGCTTGAGTTATAATCAATGTATAGAAATTATTTGATTCAAAGGTAATTTCAAGGAAATAGTTGTCTAGGCATGAAATAATGTTTTTCATTTCAATACAAATGTGGCATATTTTATTTGGAAGTGGGTGTTTTATTTGATTTTTAGTGTTTTTCCTTGTCTCAATCATGGATATTCATGGCATAACATTTTATAGTATTGTTAGATGTTTGCTAATTGTTTAGTGGTTGTTTTGATTTTGGTTTTGGTAATTAGATATTTGAAAAGGTTTTTCATCCATTAGTTTAGTGGAAACATCAACCCATTTGCATTAAAGTTTGTTACAATAATTTCCTTGACATAAAAGGTTTCATTCTCTTGGATTTCACACCATTTTGCTAAGCATAATATGGAAGCCAAGCTCTGTAGGTTCACTAGTTGGATTTGGTTGACATATTTTGGTTGTGTCATTCTTAATCTGGTGCACATATCATTCAAAGAGGTATGTAGTTATTTATATTTGTTTGGAAAATGCATTTTACAGTTTGCATTTGCATGACCTTCTCTTCTCAAGCCCATAACCAACCCACTTGCCTAAGCAACCTGTAGGTGGTCCTTAGGATAGTCTGAGTGCATTTGTGGGTTTTAGGACTTTAATTGCCAATCCTTGAATATTTTAATGACTCAAATCATATTATTAAGAGTATAATATATTTATTTTTCACTCTCAAGTCATCATGTTTCTAAAAACATGCATCTCCTTCTTATTCCTTTTTGATGCCTTTGGTTGCCTATTTCATACTTTTGGTGGTTTGCCAAAAGCATTTGGTAATACACTTAGAAAGAATACACTCCAAGTTATCTTCCACTATGTCAATAGGTATCCCCCTACCTATCCTAGTATATTTATCCTTTATATCCAAGTGAATGGGTGGAGACTTAGTTTTATAAGGCATATGATATTTACCCTAAGCTAGAAGTCATGTTGCCCTCACCATGGTTACAGGGTTGATGAAGATGGTAACATCCTGTGAAAGGTGAATTATGAATTCATTATATCTACTGAATAATGTGAACATCACCTCATACAACTACTTAAAAGTAGGTAGCTTAATGAGTCACTTTGTATCAGATCCTCATAGAGGGTGTTTAAATGCCAAAGCTCTTACTTGTGTTATTTTTGGCTAATCTGGGCTAAATAGATTAGCTTATATAGTGTCAATGAAGTCGAAAGGGTTTGGATCATGGTATTTATTTTGTTTGAATGCTAGGCTAATTCCTATTTCTTCCTTATATGCATTTTTGAATGGGATTAATATTTTTATAATCCATGTTTATTATTTTAGATGGAATTAAATAATTTATTTACGTGTATCAATGTTGATGAGAAATCTATACATAATTAGTTAAATCAGATGTAGATCATAGATCTCTCTTATTTGAAATAATGTGTAATGTCTCTCTATTTTTTACATTCCTTATTATATATTTTTTCCATGCAAATCCATCTAACAAACTAATTTGAATGTGTTGAGTTGGTTGTGTATGATTTCACTTAAAAATTTAATATCAATCGGTTGCTAGTGATTATATGTTTGAAACTATTTATCTCAAAACCTTTATTTACCTAATGGTAATTGTTTATGTGATTATCCATATTTTCACCTATCCAATTGCATTTATTATACATCCTTTCATTATGACATTCAATCTTCTTTGGGAAGGATGAAATCTTTCAAGTGTATCATCATTAACAATTTTGAATGACCATTGATTACCTTTTTTCTATACCTTAGGTGTTAGTGCCTCATTATCAATATTAATTTAAGATCCTCATGTAACTATTGACAACTATCTTTCCTTCATGTTAGCTTGTTTACCTATAACACACTGTGAATTTGATTTATCAGACTCTATTCTAATATCCTATAATACAAATATTATGTTGTATAAACATACACAATCCTAAAACCAAAATAACAAAAAAATAAAACATTAATAAAATATACTAAAATACATGGTGATACTCAACACCCTCTCTTATTTTCTATGATAAATGATAGAGATTATTGACAATAAGGCTTAAGCATATAACCATTTACACATCCTGATAAAATGGTTCCCTGAAGATATTATAAGATAATTGTTCCCTACTATGAAATGTCATGAATGATATAAGGTCACCTAAATCTAATGTGTAGCTTTCCCATAAATGCTCTAAATATGTTATCATATAGTAATACAACTTATTCTAGATATAATTATTTAGATTGTAGGTTGCGATCAGGTCACTTTATGACTTAGCTTGTAAACTACCTACACCATTGTGCTCTTTACCTTGTTTCTTCCGTTTTGGTTAAATCCATCAACCATGTCTGCAGATAATATCAATACCTGAGTATCATTATCATAACAATACATAGACTGTGAACTATATTTTCCATGGGCATTATTGCCTCAAGTCCATAGACCAATTGAAATGGGGTAAAACCTATTACACATTTGTAATTTCTTTTATATGCCCAAATAATTAAAGTAATTTTGTCCTCCCAATCATTTTATTGAACATTGCATTTTTTTGGTAAGATATTGTCCAAGAATCTATTTAAAGCTTTAGATTTTCTATTTTCTTGTAGATGATACATATTACTTTTATGGTGTGATATCATAAATTATTCTATGAGAGTCTTGATTGTATTATTTAAGAAGTGTGTTCCCCTATCATTGATTAATTTGATTGGACACCCAAATCTTAGAATGATGTTTTCATAGAAAAACTTGGATACATTCTTGCCATTACAACTTGGTGTCACAACATCTTCAACCCATTTTGTAAATTAGTTGGTCATAGTGATAACATGCATTTCATGAATGTGCTTACTCAAAGGATTGATAGGCCCCAAAAATTCAATACCCCAGTATTTAAAAGGTTGTTATGCTAGAATTGAGTTCAAAGGCATCTCATCTCTCTGATTAGGCTTGTGTTCCCTTTAGAAAATATCATAGTATTGTACGACTTGATATGCATATTAGAATATATTAGGTCACCATGGACAAATTTTTAGTATTTTTATATAAATGGAAATGCAACTAATCTATTAATCAATCTTAGATCAGATGAGATAAATCCTTCTTACACTTCTAATTGTTGATAAATTAGATATTTGGGGTCATGACCAAGATGGATCCACTAGACCTAACCAAAAGATCTCTTAACATAATAAAATAACTAGAGAGGGGTCTAAATCCTCCAGTTAAGCAAAAATATGTAATAACCCTAGTTAAGTCCTATGTTTTCATATTTGCAAATGTCTATGCAAATTAAAGTAAAAGTCTAATCTAGTGCTCACCAAATCTTGTGGCACAAATTGGGAGCTATAAACACAAAAATTAAACATGTATAGAAGATTTATACTCACATCAATGTATAGGAAACCCTAATGCATGGAAGAGAAGTACAAATGCTAATCTATCTACTCTTAAAAAAAGAAGAACAAAGCTAGGAATACTTATTTTTGAAGATGAACTCGCCAAGCCTCAATCTCTCCCTTCACCAAGGTGATTTGCAATAGGTTGTTGTGGTATGTAAGGATAAAAAGGATAAGTCAAATATAGGCTACATGACTTCTCTATGGATCCAAAATACTTCTTTATAAGACAAGATCACTATCTCCAAAGAAAGTATTGAAACCTAAGATATACTCGTCAAGTAGAATGGTGGATAAACAAATGCATAATATATTATTATTCCTATTCTTCTCTTCCTCCTAAATAACAGAGATTGATGTGTTTATATAGATGGATTTAACCCTAAACCTTTTCAAAATTTTAACCGATAGGGTTCGCCCAATCAACTCTATATCATTATTAATCTAAATAAATTAGGTATTATTCTAGTCAGCCAGGGGCCGACATAAAACCTAAATGAGTTTTATCAATTATAGTACATGGTCGATAGGGTTGACATTGTAATGTAAGCTATTAGAAAGGGGTTTAGGTTAGGGAAGGACTAATGAAAGTAGAAAATGACTATAGGAAGGTGCAAAAGAGGAGACAAAGCATAGGGGAGTATTTTAAAGAGATGGTTGTGTATATAACATGTGGTAGACTAAGGACAATAATCTTGGGAAGCACCAATGGTCTACCCACCCATTTTTTGGTGCACCCCTTAGGGAATACCCTAATATAGATTGAGACTCAATGGGTTCCTACAAGAGAGAAAACATCAATAATTGATAAAGTTTGAAAATATTATGCATATATATATGCCACACTTGAATCTCATTGCATGTCACGTAGGTGTAACAAGGGATGGTTCTTTGAAAACATAACATAGAAACACACAATGCTAAAGCTAAATAAATTGTATTAAGGATAAAATAAGATAAATGAAAGGGTAAAATCTAAAAATACATACCTTTAATTACCTTAGTACTATAAATAAGGAAGAAGATGCAATAAATTTGAAGGTGTCCAATGTAAAGAACATTAGGCATACCTATAGAAGTTAGTGAAAAGAGAAAAAAAATAATGAAAAAATATACATGTAACATGTGGAAAGATTCTCTACAACATTAGGATTCCATAACTTCTTATGGTTTGAAAAAAGAGCTAATAGAAACAAAGATATGATCAAAAGATAGAATCTGGTGGTAAATATTTGATAGGTAAATAATTTTGAATAGTAAATATAAATAGAGTGAAAAATAATTCATTTTTTATTTTTAATATTCTAATAAAATATAGCTCTAAGAGACCTAGTGTGAGACCAAAGAGCTATTATGGTGAGGAGATGAAAACTGAGATGGGGAGGATGCATAGCAGCCACAACACAGGTAAGCAATTGGGAATTTCAAAATTTTTGAGTACTTTTATTTGTAATTGAGATAAATATAGAAAAATAATTGGAAAACAAAATATAAACACCAAAATTGACCATAGGAATTTTTGAGGTACACTAGAGGTAGAATGAGATACTGGGTAGGAAGAAGTCAGACCAATAAATACCTAAGGCATTTATAATAAATGGTAAAAATTCACCGCTATGAAGGAATAGAGTTGACTAGGTCAACTTTATTTGTAAGTCAAGCAAGAAGAAATAGGCTGATTACTTAGCAGTGGGATGACTTAGTTGGTAATGAGGAAAAGGCCAACTGCATACCAGAGGGGCGATCTAGTTGGTAAAAGAGGGCTGATATAGTATGCAAAATATGGCCAACTTTGTAGCACAGGGCCAATTAATATGCCACATCTGAGAGAGGGATGATTTAGTATAAAATAGGTTGATATAATTGAAAATGATAAGGGATGATTTAGTATAAAAATAAGGTATCAGTCTGATTTAATATTAAATGGGTTGATTGTTTAGGAAAAAAGTAGAAGCATGAGAAACCAAATCAAACCAGCTGATTAAGTAGTTAATTTGTGAATTTTTAAAAATGTATTTTGAATATTTATGATTTGGATATCTGATACATCCTTTGTTATTTGATATTTTTTAGAGACGTTAGAGATATTGGCACTTAATAAATACATCATGGCTACCAAATATATTAGATCACTTGAGTGACGTGGATAGAGCCCAATTGGTCACGTTGGGTTTTGGAGGCATCATGGAGATGAGGTGGAACCCACTGAGTGTTGATATCATTATCATGTTCCTTGAAGCATCGTAATGATTGACCAACACTTTTTGATGGGTGGTGGATGGGGATATCATTGAGGTGGGTATCACACTAGAGGATGTCTATTATTTGTTTGGACTACCTATAGGAGGGGCACTGGTGATCACTAATATATTAGAGGATATGGATGAGAGATGAGCACTAGCCCAGTGGGTGACATCCTCAAATAAGATATACCTTAAATTGAGATTGAGTTTATTTTACATCTATATTATGGAGATTTTGGACATCCATAATGCTATGATAAGGCTTGTGATAACATGAGTGTTGTGTCACAAGTCAGATGACAAGGTACTACTATATGTAATAGCTTTGTACAAGTATATACTAGATCAAGAAGCACTCTATGATTTTGGGGCTGTCATCTAGGTCCAAATCATGCATAATATGTATAGGATGATTTTTAGAGGGTATACGACCGTGTAGCCTATGGTTTTATTGAGTGCATGGATATATGAGAGGTTCCCCATGTATCGACCAACTAGGTTACCCCATATGATTGATGATAGTTACCTTAGGTCATGTGATAGAGATAGGATCATGTATCTTGGGTCATGCTTCATGTGTCAAATATACATATTATCACACAAGGATAAATCATATGGTAGACATATACACACATTACTCTATATGGCCTACTTGATCAACTATTGTTATAGGGTTAGTATGAGTGCAGATCATAGGCCATTACACCTCATGGGTAGAGTCGTATCTAGTGACACACTTGATAGGATAGTTAAGACTCCCACACATAATGGCCCCTCTATTATTGCCTACTTATTGGGAACATCATGATAGAGAGATGAGGGGGAGAGGAGGATGAGTACCATTAGAGATACCCATGATCAAGGCATGACATGCTATACCATAAAATGGTTGAGCATGATAGTAGGTGGTATTAGAGTTAGTAGGGGGATGCCATGGACATGGATGCTGGTACACAAAAAGAACCATAGTATTATCAACAATTAAGACCATAATGGCCTCATTAGAGATGGAATCATCATCGACAAAAGTAGGTACAAATGAGGGTTGTAGCATAGGAGGACCCAACAATCATTCCAATGCATAGCTGGTCCATAGAGGCACCTTTGAGGAGAGGTTCATAGTGTGTTTTAATGGTGAATCCTAGATTTAAACTGGTGTAAAGGTGACCCATGAAAGAGGTGCTTGATAGATGAGTGGTTGGAGAGATCATGCTAATCAGGTGAGCAGATGGAGAGACGGTGGTTGGTGACACTAGCATTGGTAAGAAATGTTTGAATTTTTATTTAAGTTTTGATATAGGATAATAGTTTCATTGTGGTTATGATATATATATATATATATATATATATATATATATATATATATATATATATATATATATATATATGGGATCTAATGTCTATATAATTTTTGGTTTTTTAGATCTGATGGTGGAGGAGGTCAGATGGGGAGCCCTAATAATGGCTGGGCATCATGATATTTTAGATGGGGTGATGGCTCCATATGACCCCACCACTCTAGATGATCCTATGGTACCATATGCCCCAATCTAGTTAGGTTGGTTTAGAATAGTGGAGGGGGCCTTAGGGTAGCTTAAGGCATGCAAGGATGGACTATAACCATCGACATGGCTGGGAGAAGGAGAGGCACATGATTGGTAGGCCTTGGCATATGAGAGAGTGGCACTCATGGATATTAATATTCATCTTGGATAGGTGTAAGCCTAGGTGGCCAATATATAGGGATAGGTAGCAAGTTTGAGATCCTAGACTCCCTCATTATAGCATACCATTCAGAGGGGATAGTCCTAGGCATCTATGGGCAATGTGGCTAGGCCACATGATAAGCAGGATGAAGCCTAGCCTTAGAGCTAGGGCTATTGTACTTTGTATAAAACTCATGAGGATATATATATATATATATACACACACACATATACATACATACATACATACATACATATATATATATATATATATATATATAGTGTATATACATATACATACATATACATATATATACATATATATATATATGTATATATATATGTATGTATATGTACACACACACACACACACACACACACATAGTTGCATTTGATCTCATGAGTTGTACTTGGTTGTGGATGTGGATGCATGGATATATTTATTTCTAGCACATGTATTTAGCTTTTGTTGTATATGCTATGGGAAATGTATGTTGAGTGTTTTATTTTTATAACATTATGTGATACACATGCATGGTTAAAAATAAAAAGGAAAAAATGACTTGGAAAAGTTTAAGTAATGAAAAACAAATATTCTACACACTATATCACGATGGGAAATATTTAATAACAAAAGATGACTAAATATAATAGAGCAAAGATGGTAAAAAGAGTAACAAATGTTTGTAAACCATGTAAAAGATTTGCCCCAAATTAAAATAAGTAAAATCACACCATATCATGTTGGAAAGTATGAAAACTAATGTAATAAAATGGAAGGCATAAGAAAAACCAATGGTATAAAAATAGAACAATTAAGTCAATCAATCATACTAAATCACATTAGGAAGTATAAAGATAAAGATAAAATTGAAAAATGAAATTAAATTGATCACACTAATTCAATCTGGGAAGTGTGAAAAAATTAATAAAATGGTTTTAAATATACATGCAATCATAAAATAAGAAGATAAAAGTGAATGATTAATGAAGTAAGCATAAAACATACTATATCAAGATGGGAAGCATGCCAATGATGTGTAACTCATAATCAATCACTATTTATCTCAAATTTGACACATGAAATTTCATTGTGACTTGGTTATTGGAATGGGAAGAGGCAAAACAATCTTTGTAGAAGATACTAGGAAAACTTATGTCTAAGATGAAGTAATCATCCTCAAAAACCATGGAAGGATCATAAATGTATTCAAATTGATCTTCAAGGCATGTGTAACCAATGTTGTAACAATCATGACTGTATTTTGATTTTGATGCTGATTTCAACTTAAAGGACTTTGAATCTGATGTTGATTTTTCTTTTGATACTAAATATGATATCGGTTCAATAATAGAACCTAACTTCAATGCTGATTATTCATCTAGTATTCTAGCAAATATGCTATGTTGAATGTTTGGTATTGGATGAGTAATGGCCTGGGGTTGAACAATGGGATTTTAAGAAATAGGATTAGCTAAGAAAGACTCCAAAAAGATTGTTTCTTCAAATAAAGGCTTTTCAACAAAAGGGAAATGGTCAACAAGCAACTCCACAGAGACTAGCTTGTCAAAATGAGGCTCCTTAAAAACAAAGGAATAGTCGAGATAATGATTTGACCAGATGTGGTTATAATCATTAGCGGGTGACTCAACAAAGACTAGATTGTCAAAGTTAGACTCCTCAAGAAACTAGGTTTAAAAATAGAAAGGAAAATGCCAGGTCTTTGGAAACAAGACACAAAGCTAGAATTGAAAACAACTAGGTTTAAAAACTGAAAGAAAAATTAATCTAATAATTTGAAACACTTGGAATCAATCTAGGAACATGGATTCAAACACAAACTTGACCATTTGGTATAAGACATTCACCTTAGGCACACGCCTAAACTAATTAGGAAATTCAATTTCAAGTAAGCAAAAATAAGAGTGAGGAGTAAAGCATTCAAGCCCAAGTGATAGGCAAGGATATGATGTAAACTAACTATGCTTAAGGTTGCAATTAAAAAGAGAGTTTTGACCTTAGTTTGAGAAAATAAATAGACTTGAGGCACATGTAAAATAGACCACTTATTAAATATAGGCAAAGGAGTCTTTAAAGCAACTATGAAATATTTCCAATTTGCACAATTCAAAGGAAAGAGGTAAACACCCAAGTCAAAATTACTCAAGGCATAGGCATAAACCACTCAATTTTGAATCTAAATTTCACAAGACAAATTTTAAACTTGGTTTCTCAAAAAGACAACATTATAGAACCAATTTGATGACATAACAACACTTATTATAGACCAAATGCATATATGGTTTTGAACTCAATTTGACAGAAGGCAAAGGTTTTACAATAATATGAGTAGTGTAATGATGCTACTTTGATCAAAAGGTATGACAATGGTTTTTGTTTCAAAAATCCAAGACAAAAACTTAGGATGAAATGTACAACATAATGATGCTATGTTTAAACAAGTGACACACACACATAAATGTTTTAGAAATATTTAAGGCAAAGTGTGGTGTCAAACAGATAGAATAATACCTCTTAGGCTAAAGTGGTGTACAAGCATGTGATTGGTTTTGGACTTGTTTTGACATGATAATAAAAATAGTTTTAGTCTAAAACACACTATATAAATCAAATAAAAATAGGAGTACAAATGGCTCATCTTATTCCCTATAAATGATATGGGTGTGTTTAGCTTCAGCCAAATTTTCCATCGATACAACAATGCTTGTGAGGAACTAATTGTTAATCCAAAAAATAAATTACAGGTGTAGATACAAATTTTTACGCCTCCATATATCTCTCAAGAAATGCTACATGGCATGAACTTAGAGTGAGGAACACTCAACATTTGTCATGAGATTCTGTGGCAAGTGGGGCTTTGTCTAAAATCTATAAGTTTTGCACATTATAGATAGTCCCACATGTAGCTAACAGAAGAGGTGAAATCACATCAATTGGGTTCATGCCGACTAACTTACTATTCAAGGGTCTATTACTTTGCATATTGACTCCATTCGTGTACTTCTTAGTGGAGTATGATTTTTATCCAGACCTGACCTAAGTTTTTGTTAGGATTGATGAGGCTAGCCACTCAGTCCCTTGGCAATCCTAGTATCACATGCCCTTATTTGTATACTTCGTCATGGATTAGTGTTATTACAATGCTAGGAAATGAAACTCGATGTCAACACACCCCTAAATAACTCATGGGGAGGCTATGAAATCCTACCCACAAGCCAAGTGTATAAAAAGAAATAAATTAAAAGGGAAATAATTTAGAGGTTACTTTTGAATCAACCAAGTCACTCAGATATTGGGGAGAGCATACACGAATTTATTTCCAACACACTTTTCAAACAAGGGTAATAAACTAAGTGCTTCTTGGTCACCCAATTTACCTAAGGGGGATAGGGGGAGAGCATATACACTAAAGTTTATTTTTAGACAAAATTAAAGAATCTACTTTAAACAATTTGAAACTAGTTTAAGGAATAAACAAAAATAAAAAAATCCCTTAGGAGATCTAACTAAAGATGTTGATTCGATTTACTTAACACCAAATTGAAATGTTTTGTGAAAATTTTGGCCCCTTGGTCATGTTTGCACTTTTAAAACCCTGTAAAAATGCTATTTTTTTTTGTTTCAAGTGAATTTTAAAACACCTTAACAAAATGTGAATGTATTTTCAACCTTTGTAAAACTTAGATTGTGAAAAAATGAAAATATTGGTTAAAAAGTGTTTAATTATTTTATTCCTTGGCTTAATTATCTACAAAAAAATCAATGGATTTATTTGTGTTTGAGTCAAAATTACATCCCTGCAAGTTAGCCCAATCAAAAACACAAATTTCAACTCTCGAGTTTTTTCTAAAAAATAAGAACATGAGAATCATTGATGATTCTACCAATCATGGTCGATTCTGGAATTCATGCATGATTTTTTTTGTGATCATGCACAATTATATCAATTATGGTTGATTATGCATGATTTTATTTGTGATCTTTGATGATTATGTTGATCGTGCATGATTCTGGCAATCGTGGTCGATTATGCAACTACACCAAAAACAAACATGTCTTGACAATTTTTTTTTGAAAAATAATGTTTTAAAACTTCAAAACTTTTTCCTACCCTACAATAAAATGTTAAACAAATAGAAAACAATTTGTTGAGTACCAAGAAAAGCAATAAAAACTTGAATTTTTGCTATGTTTCTGGCTTCTAGTTTGACTATGTTTTTGACACAAAGAATCATTACCGATTCTTCTAACATGGTCAATTTTTCAAATTGAAAATTATTCTTTATAATTTTTATTGATCCTTGTGGCTTAGCTGAGAGTTCAAATTTCTTCACCTTTTTGATGTTTTATTCAAAATTTTGACATAAAAATAGTTAGTAAAACATCCTAAAAAGTAGCTAGGATATATTTATGGGGTGCACAAGCCATCTGGCATGCCATTATGTGATCAATAGGAATATAATAGGGGAGATTAGTATCATGTTAGTATGATTAAAATCAAACAAAAATACACTAATAAAACTTATAACTCTAGCCTAGACACTCAAAGAGCTAAAGAACAATACAAGTAACTATCAAATGAAGACAAAACAAACATTATTTAACTTTTTTGAGAGAAAGTGTTATATGTTAGCCATGAATTTATGTCTCATTTGTGTGATCAAAGATTCTTTGGCAATGGAGCTTCTTGCACCACCTCTCTTTGTCACCTTGGTAATGTTGGGCTTGGCTTAACAAATGGACATGATACCACCATACCAAAGGATCTTTTTGAAGATATTTTAGCATAATAACCTTACATAGAATAATCTTCTTAAACAATGGTGAAAACTTTTATTATAGCCTCTCAAACTAACCCTAAACTAAGTGCAATTAGGTTTAGTTTAACCATGGTTAGGTTTTGGAGGGAACAACCAATTAATATTTTCAATTAATAGGCATGGCTCACAAATCCATATATTTGTTTGATATTATGTGAGTTCTTGACAACTCACAAAAGATGATATCATGATGGTGATGTCATTTCCAATATTTATGTGATGTCATGATGATGCCATCAATCCAAATTTATGAATTTTTAAAAATATAAATTTAAAAATTAATTAGCCATGGGATTTTCATCTATGCATTTAATTGGGTTTAATCAATTAAGCAATCCTGATAAGTTAATTGCCATTTTTGAATTTTGGCAAGTTGTCCCTCACACATGGTCAAAAAGGTAAATTTACTAGGTCACAACTTGGCCGAAGATGAATTAGAAGAAGATGATAATTCTGTATAATGCATTGCCCTAGTTAGAGATACATTGACATAGATTAAAATATATACGTGATGTACACTGATGAATCAAAGCATTCTAGTGATTTCTAGGCATAACTTGCATTATTTTCAAGAAGTTACTTTGATGTCCATTTAGACATAGAAATGGCCAAAAAGGAGTGTTTACAACACCTAGTGTGAATGTGAAGTAGTTCTCCTTCACTATATGTATGAAGCTAATGATTCAAATTTGATACTTGATAATGATTAACTTGACTTGTATTTATAGTGCTTCAACTTAGTTTGTGACTACTCATAGTGATATTTTTGTAATTTGGGAAAAACATGGCATATTTTATCAATGTGTAATAATGTATATATGTGTTCTAGATAAGTGTTGAGCTCATTTTTAATGAGAAATTGATTTGTTTATAAATAAGTCTACTTGGATAATTTCTCATGCCATTAACACACTAGAAAAATGAGCCGACCCTAAAGAGAGTGTTGATTTTAAAAATTAATTTGTTACTGGGATCAGGTTAGTACTGATAAGATCAAGTCATTATTGACTGATGATAGTAACTAAATACGATAGAACCATCTTGTGTACAAGTGAGTTGAATGAAAGTTTGGATATGTATGTGTAGGATATCTAACATGTTTGAAATAGATAGTGAGGTAAACCTATACATATGTAACAATATAATGGAAGGGTCAACTCAGTAGATAACATGCAAGTGTGAGAGAATGAAAAATAATGACCTTGTTTAAGTGATCAAGCTATGCAAGTTAAATGTGTGTCAAGGTTGTCATTGTTAAGTAATGAAGATTATATTTTAGTATCAAAAAATGTATTATTTTAATTCTAGTAATATAATTACTACTATAAAAGAATAAAATGTACCTAAGTGAGTACACCAAAATTTTATCTTTAGTATGAAGCTCCAATAGTGTATGTGACTTAATATAAAAACCTAAAATAATTTGTAGTTAATGTCCATAGATTGATAATTTTAATCTACAATAGAGTTTGTAAAATTTTGAAAGAAAAAGGGTTAGAGTACAACTATTTATTGGTGAAAACCACATGCTTCATTTTTAAGAATTCAAGAAAATTGTGCTTCCTTGTTGAAGCACATAGAGAGTTAGGATGATTGGACCCTAATTTTTTTTTATTAATATCAAAGCTTTAGGTTGGGAAGACAACATTTACCAACCCTCATAAATTTAGGGATAAGCACACAATATACTAACCCAAATAACTACACAAGTAAATGAGAGAACCATAACGCTAGGTTCACTCAACAAAATAGAATAAACCACTACAAATGGATTATACACTTAATTGTATAGTTTCACTTAAGTTTGATCAAGTTTTTTTCCATTTAAAAAAATAACATGATTCAATTTTGATTGTATAGTTTGGCTCAATGTAGAATATAATGCATGATAAAAAAAGAATGAAAAATGTTTATGCCCCCATCATGATCACAGATCTAATAACTATGAATTGAAATGAAAAATATTTTTATTTAACTATAAATTATAATGTCATGTATGTGCATGAACCAATAACTTGTCCCCTAAATCTAAAGATGTGAATATGTACAAGAACCAATATCATGCCCTTTGAATCTGTGTCAATTGATATAGAATGCTATGTATCTACATGTTAAATTTGATAAATTATATCTCAAATGTTTATGTAGATATAAACCTATAATTTGTGTTCTTATAAACTGTGTGCATATGCACCCAAATGTGTACAAACTTGTGCTCAAGTGTTTGTAAAGTGAGTGCATATGCATGTCATATGCCTTTGTATTTTGTATCAATGTGCCAATATTTTCCATGTATCTGAGCCATCTAATATCTGAACCATTTTGAATCTTTAAAATTTGTACTCTAATATTCAATTTTATACTCATGAAGGCTTATGTCTCTATGACAAGCCCATTTTTATTCCCCCAATTTGAGATAAGGGATATATACTATAAGTCAATCATCTCAAAAGAAAAGTAAATTGTATCATGTCATGTATAAAGGTAACATCATGTAATATCATTTGATCTTGTAGAGAATATATCATGATAATAATATATGTATCGATCAAGACATGTATGTAACATATGTAAGGTAGGGTAGGTAAGTGCCTTATCTAGATAGATGCATCAATGAAGAATGAAATATAAGGACCTATAAATAAGACTATGCAGTAAAAGTGCATGATATAGATCATGCACTACTACTCAATTTCAAAAAGATCAACAAACATAAGTTTTGGTGTCACACATTAAGCCAAGGGCCACATACAAGGGACTTAAAAATGTCACAAAAAATAAGGCCAAGGGCCATACATAATAACACATAAAAAAATCACAAGTAGCTCAACATGGTACATAATCATATAAATATATAACCTACAATAATGAAACCTGTATAACAAGATGCCCCCAATATCAACATGGTCACTGGGTAGAGGAAGGTCGAACATTTGTATGTCCATGTGTAACCTATATGTCATACATAACACTCATATACCATGAAATGTATGTGTGTATGTAAATAAGATGCCATCAACCAATCATGTGATAAATAATATATGTAAATAGTATAATCTAGAAATCATGTCTATTCTCTTAATTTCTATTCATTTTTTAATTTTGGAAGAAGATAAGAAACTAGTAATAAAGGTGTGGTAGAAATACCTGGTTATTGATGTGCACGTAATCTAGATGAGTATGGAGAGATCCTCTTTGTCTTGGAAGGAATAACTTGTAGATAAGAAAGCAATAACAAAAGGGGGAGTTATCAATATAGTTAGGTGGACTGCCTAGCATGAGCTATATCCAAGAAGTGTGAGCTTGCTAGGAGGCTATCAATCCACTTTTGATAAAAATTAAGTTGGAAATGATAAAAGAAAGATACTTGCATCAAATAACATAAAATAATTGAAATGAAATACAATAAATAGATGAATTCTTGATAGATAAAATGACTAAATATAACAAAAGTGGGTCAAAACTAGTGCTAAAGTAGATCAAGTCAGGTTTAAAAAAGCAGGCAAGGGTCTGTGAACAGGTAGGGACATAAAAGTTAGATTTGGTTGGGGTAAGGGGTTAGAAATAACTTATTGTTATTTCATGTCACAGTGATTGTCAACAACTGGGCTAACCATCAATGGTTAAGCTGATTGTTAGTGGCTGGGTAACCATTGATGGTTGGGGTGACCATCTGCAGTTGCCTTTGGATTTTTGAAGGTACTTAGAAAAGAGTTGTAGAATGGGTTTTTGATTAGATAGAGGTTTGGTTAAGGATCTAGTCAGAAATGAGAGGTTGGAAGATAGGTATAGAAAGGTCTGATTTAGGTGTGGAAGTTAGAAACCAAAATGACAAGACTGAGTATAAATATACTTGTTGTTTATTAAATCGCTGATGGTTGATGGCTAGAGTAATTTTGGTAGAGTAATGGTACTTTTTCCTCAAGAACATTTTTTATATAGGTTCGAATCTATGTTAATATTTCTAAATTGATGGAAGAAGAATAGGTGGCTAGAGAGCTTGAATACTTGTGTACAAGAATGCTTGTGATGATGGATTTCACCTCCTACTCCCCTCCTTTTATAGGTAAAGAGAAATGGAGGATAGAAGGTTCCATAGGAGGTTGTCTTACTGATTTTGATGTTTAGGAGTTCATTAGTACTACATAAGATGAACATATTTAATTATGCCTTGTTAGCTTGCACACAGTTGGTGATGTGTTAGAAGGGTGAGGACCTGACCATTGACATTCAAGATAGCCATCGACAATGAAGTTGATAGTCAGTGGTCGAGTGTCTAGAGGCAAAGGGTCAAGGTGAGTTAAAAGGGGTGGGTTAAGGTTTGTTAATAAGTTATTGAGTTTAGTTAGCTATCTAATTAGATTTAAGGTCTGATAGGTTGGTCAATGGGTTGAGAAGGGTTAGGTGGTCCCTAAGGTATCCCAAGGTATTTCGACATCTAATATAATTTTTTATTTTTTACATTTTCCCCCTATTTTTTGTGCATCTTTGAATCAAAAAGATGTTAAACAAAAATGGATTGCTTGGTTGAAGGTCTGGTTGCCTTAAGTATGGGAGGAGGTGTTACCCCTCAAATCAAGAGTTGATGAGGTGAAACCAAAATCAAGTTAGGGTTTGATAAGTGGTTTATGGTGAGTCATAATGTTGGTGACAAGGGTGGTTGGGCATTTGAAATGCAAACATACACACAAAATGTGACTAGGTGTGATAATCAAGATGACACATAAACTAAGTTGCCATAGTTTATAAAAATAAGGTTAGTTCTAAAAGAACTAGTGATAGGGTAATTAGTCCATAGCATTAGTCATATATGATCAAGTTACTCTATAAGTATCCTAGATAGGCTCAATGTTTTCATAGGTATCCAACATAGGAAGTGCTCCCTTGAAAAACACAAATGGTCTGGTTATGCATTAGGTGGTGTAAATTTAAATTTTTAACATGGCAAGGTTGGTCGGTGTGGTAAAAAAGACTAAGGTAATTATAGAATATGTGATAGTTTAGGTAAAAAATGATCAACATCAAGGTGGACATGCTTTAATGGTTGGTTAGAGAAGGGTTATCTCCAAAAGTTTAGGTTTTGGTTTGGGTGAAAAAGGTTATCTCCAAAAATTTTGCACTTAGGTGTGGGTGCCTTTTTATTTTTTTTAAAAAATGTGGGTTCTCCTGACCGTCAACAATCAGGGTTCTCAAGATCGACCATCAATGGTCAGCCTAATTGTCAATGGTCAAGAGGAAACCCTAAAAGGCTAGAGGATAAAAAGTGAAAATGAAATTTCATTTTCACCTTTTTACAATTTGACCTCTGAGCTTTTTGTGTGGTTTGATGATCTGGTGATTTGGTGTTTAGCAATGAGAGGGTTGATTGAGTGTTCAGTTGAGGTGGTGATTATTGATTGGTTGAGCATGTGTTTGAGGTGATTTAGATGGGATTGAGATGTAGGGTGGATGAGGATATGGTTGAGCAATTGGACATGGGATTCATCCTTGATAGTGGTGAAAGAATGAGGTAGGTGATGTTTTGAATTGGTATATTAATTGATTAGGTCAGTGGCTTAGTTAAATTTTATTGTTTTGTGGTTGTTTGGATATGGTTTTAAGGGGTTTTCCCCTAGTTTAGGTTTTAGGTAAAATTGGGAAAATTAGCAGGTGAAATATAAATTTAAATAAAGGTTTTGGGTTGGAGATAGGGTATAAGGTAGGGGAAGATAATTCAGTTATTAAATTTTGATGTTTTGAGTAGTTTGTAAGAAGGTAGGTTAGGTAGTTTGCTGTCAATTATCATACATAGTGACTGTTGGTAGTTACACCCGACCGTCGATGATCAGACATGACCATCGATAGTCAACCACCAAAGGACAAATCTCACCTAACCATCGATGGTCATAAGGAGCATCGATGGTCAAGTGTTGGGGCAAGGTAGGTTTTAATAGAAAGATATTGAAAAATGTTTTAAAATGTTGTAAGGGGGTTTGGGTTAGTTAAAAGGTTAAATGTAAGTTAAGATAGGGTAAGTTCAAGTAGGAGTGGTTAGTGGGTAGAGTTAAGTAGTGGTTTGATAGGTTTAGGGTAGGTGTGATAGGTTAAGGTAGGGTGTTGAAAATTTTGTTTGTTAGGGTAGATTTTTTTGATAGAAGTGTTAGCTATTGGTGTGATAGGTTAGGGTAGATGTTAAAATGTTTGTGGGTGGGGGTGGATTTTAAATGCTATAGGTAATGTTTTAGAGGTAATGGTTGGAATATGTTGATTTAGGTGAGTTTAGGTCAATAAAGAGGTTGATGTAGGTATAATGAATGAAAATGAGCAATGGAAATGGAAAACTAAGTGTTCATACTAACTTAATTTCTTTACAAGCACAAGACCATATCTAGATGAGGGATCAAGTTTTGAGGATCTTTACAAAGATCCATAGAGGGATGACTCAAGATGATTAGAAAGATATGGAATAGGTCATTCTAAGATCCATGCAACATTATCAATGAATGCTATGAGATGTGGTGATGATGGTGGCCCTTATCGAGAGATGGGATCTGACTACAAACAACTTCTTGATAATGAAAAGAGGGATGGCCATCCTATTAGAGGATGTGCATAAGATTACACAACTACTTATTTAAGGGGAGCCTATTTACCATATTGAGAGTGGGGATGGGGATAAGTAAATAGAGTTCTTATATGGTGAGGATTGGTTCCATATTAGGTGGCATTTTAGTTATAGGCCATTATATTAGAGGGCTCCATAGGAGAGGTATTTTATGAATATGATAATGATGGTAGTGTCCTATTTCATGTTACCTAATTCAAGTAGCAGATGATTTATTTATCTACTATTAGGTGTGTTGGTAGAGATGTTGCTTAGTAGGATAGTGTTTGGGTAGGCACCAGTCTTGTTAGTTCAAATATATAGGGAGCTCTGGGCATTTTGAGCTCATAGGAGATATGGTATAAATGTTGGATTTGTGCTCCATTACTGGGCATATGAGCACAATTAAGTTCTGAGCCCATTAGGGCTACTATGGGATGGATACACCCAGATGGACTATAGAGTGGGTTTCCTATGATGGAGGGGAGATTATGCTTTAACAGAGGTTGGAGGAGGTGTGAGAGACATTGAATAGTTTAGGGATGTGTTGTAAGGCTTGATTATGGGTAATGTGGTCTGGAGGCCAGAAGTTGGCTTTCTTAGGTGGGCCCTCTATGGCTATCACACATTGTCATTATAGAGCTGGATATGGATCTACAAGAGGAAAGAGGGTGAGATTGAGCTCATCCTATTTGATAGATTTTAGAGGTAGTTTGGTCTAGTATAGGTGATTTTAGGTCTTTTCCTAAGGTATAGGAGGGAGGATGTTGAGTTTTTATTACCTAAACTAAAGCTAGAGGAGGTGGTGTTAGATCATGAAGAGATACCAGTTAGAGTAGGGATAGATGATGCTAGATTTGTTGATAGTTATACGGTGTGGTACTAGGCTATTTATCTAGTGACCAATTTTGGGTGGAATGATGGGGGTCAATAGGTCATGGATGTGGATCCAACTAGAGCATAGGTATAGGGTGGTGGCACTAATGGATAGGTTGGGACATCATTGACATCTACACAAGCATATATTATAAGGTTATAAGGATAGGGGCCACATTGCAGGGCTAGATTATGACTTTATAGGGTTAGATTACCATTGTTACTATTGAGAGAGATTAGGCTAAGAACTCTCTAGGTTTGGTGACCCAGGAGAGAGATACCTTGAGATAGAGGGTAGGAGTAGTAGTAGCACCAATAAGACCACCATGTACCATCCCTATGGCACATTACTTGGCCACAGTGGAGGAGTTGATGTATTACAAGGCTATGTTCTGGCACAATGCCTTGAACAACCTCCATGAGGTGAGTATAGGGCTAGTTTAGCAGGTGGGGTAGCTGTGGTGACTCTATGTCAGTGGGCCAAATTAGTGAGTGGACATATAAACATCATAAGAGGACTGATACTAGATGGTAGTGGTAGTTCAAGTACAGGAGGGGCTAGTGGTTATGGTGCCCTAGGGGCATGATATATGATATGATATGATGTAGCTGATTTTGATACCAGCCTATGTGCCAATGCAATGAGATGTACATGCTTTGAGAAAGGGATTTATATATTATTACATGTATTATTTATTTGATGACATGATGTATATGATGCTCATGATATATATATATATATATATATATATATATATATATATATATGATGTATGTTCAAGGTTCATGGTTTACGTGTTTTGATGTTTTATATCTTATGCTTATGAGATGTGGTCTCAATAGCTTTTAGGCATGTGATAATTATAGATGATGTTTTTTTTGTGTTCATGGATATGATGTTTATGATTTATGGATGGTTTGATTATGGTCATTGATGTGGTTTATGATAGGATGTTATATAATGTTTATGGTAAATGGATAAGATGATACTAATGATGTATAGATAGATATATGATGTGGTTTAGGATGTTTTGATTATAGATAGGATGTGGTTTATGGATTTGGTTCATAATGTTATGTTTATTATTGATGTTTGTTGTTTATGATCATGGAGGTGTGATGTGATTATGGCTAAAGATGTAATGAAAACACATAAAGTAAGTTAGATAACCAACTAAACATGAGAAAAGAGATGAAAAGCATGAGACATATGTCTGCATGAATCAATGATGAGAGTATAAGAAAAATAACATGATGCCTTTTCATTGGTAAGGAAAAAAAAACAAATTTAGATTGGTTTAAATAACATAAGCCTTTCGAATGCTTCACATTATTATGCTTTGATTGATAAAAAAGGTGTCTTGATCACATTGTGTCAAGTAAGCTCATAATCCCTTAATTTATAAATGGTATAAAGGGGAGGTATGTGGTAGGTGAAAAGGTGATGGGTGATAGGTAAGGTAACCTTATGTGTTTTAGTTTGTCCCTTCTATAGGTGACCTTAGAACCATAGTAGATAGGTCCATGTCTTTGTGCAAGGTGTAAATTGATTGATGCAGGAAGTATACTAATGCTAGATATGAAAGCTGATTGCAGCTTCCTTGGGATAGTTTGTTTTGATTTTGATATAAGGTATTTTGTTATTGATGTGTTTTTTATATGTTTATGAAGCTAATTGATTTGGGAAGCTTCAAATGATCAATTTTGACCCATTTGACTTAGCTATCCTTTAAGGGAGCGGTCTAAGAGTTTGTATGTTTGGTAGCTGTCCTTCAAGGGAGTAGCCTATATTTTAAGCAATCTAGTTTTTTAGGTAGCTATCCTTCAAGGGAGCAGTCTACTATGATAGAGACATGTGACCCAAGTGATATTTTGGTATCCTAAATTATTTTGATGCTAGGTTTAGATATGGACAAGTCTATATAGGCTTAGAAGTTTACCTTTATGAGGGAAAAACTTTGGCACAAAAAGTTAATGGTAGGTTAAAGGATTGGTTTTTGAGAGAAAATGACCATGGGATTCCATCTTGATTAGAGATGAAAAGTATCCATGAAAGCCATGCTATGGGTAGAGTTGTGGTAGCCATATTTAGTATTAGGTTATAACTATGATGGTAAATCACATGGTTCTATGTTGTAATCAGTTGTCCTCAAAGAGATAGTGATAGGTAAGTGTGGAGGTGAAAATATCTTAAATAAAAGGATGAGCTTAAATTAAACAAGAAGGTGACACCAAGCATGCCAAAATGTTTCTCTTAATTTCTGCTCATTTCTTAATTTTAATAGAAGATAAGAAACTAGTAATAAAGGTGTGGTAGAAATACCTAGTTATTGATGCGCATGTAATCCAAATGAGTATGGAGAGCTCCTCTTTATCTTGGAAGGAATAACATATAGATAAGAAAACACTAACAAAAGGGGGTGTTAGCAAGATAGCTACGTGGACTACCTAGTGTGAGCTAGATCCAAGAAGTGTGAGCTTGCTAAAAAGTTGTCAATCCACTTTTGATAAAAATTGAGTTGGAAATGATAAAAGAAAGATACTTGCATCAAATAATAAAAAATATATGAAATGACATACATGAAATAGATGAATACTTAATAGATAAAATGAGTAAATATAGTAAAAGTGGGTCAATACTAGTGCTAAAGTAGATCAGGTCAGGTTCAAAAAATTAGGTAGGGGTCTGTGAATAGGCATGGACATAGAAAGTTAGATATGGTTGGGGGCAAGGGGTTAGAAATAACTTTCTATTATTTCATGACTTAGTGACTGTTGGTGGTTAGGTTGACTATTGGTAGTTGAGTTGACCATCGACGGTTGGGGTGACCATCAGTGATTGCCCATGGATTTTTGAAGGTACTCAAAAAAGAGTTACAAAATGGGTTATTGATTAGATAGAGGTTTGGTTAAGGGTTTGGTAAAATATGGGAGGTTGGAAGATAGGTGTAGAAAGGTCTGATTCAAGTTTAGAAGTTACAAACCAAAATGACAAGATTGAAGTATAAATAGACCTGTTGCTTGCTAAATGGCTAATGGTTGATGGATAGAGTAATTTTAGTAGAGTAATGATACTTTTACCCTGAGATAAATTTTATTAGAGGTTCAGATCTCTATTACTGAATTGCTAGAAGAAGACTAGGTGGCTTGAGAGCTTGAATATCTGTGTGTAAGAATGATTGTGATGATGGATTTCACCTCCTACTCCCCTCCTTTTATAGGCAAAGAGAAATGGAGGATAGAAGGTTCCTTAGGAGGTTGGATTGTTGATTTTGATGCCTATAATTTTATTAGCACCACATAAGGTGAACATATTTAATTGTGTCTTATTAGTTCACACATAGCTAGTGATGTGTTAGAAGGGTGAGGACCCAACCATCGATGATCAGGCTAACCATCGACGGTTAAGCTAACCATCAATGGTTGAGTATCTAGAGGTAAAAGGTTAAGGTGAGTTAAAATGGGTGGGTTAAGGTTTGTTAGTAAGTTATTGAGTTTAGTTAACTAAGTAGCTAACTAGACCCAATGTCTGATAGGTTGGTTAGTGGGTTGAGAAGGGTTAGGTGGTCCCTAAGGTATCTTGAGGTATTTTGACATCTAGTACAAGTTTTTAGTATCTACAATGTAATAATCAGGGCATGATTATATATTTTTTGAATATTTAAATATTTTTGTATTTTATGATTAATTGATTTTCTTTAGTAGTTTTGGAATATTGATGTTTGGAAAAGCTAACCAATGATCCTATCAAAGGAAGGATTATGGGAAGTGCATGCATAAAATAGTGTAAGGGTATTTTATTATGGATGGGATATAACAACTATGGGTGTATTGGAATATGATAAAATATCATTTGGTGTACCATATGGATCATGATCACTGCTCCTAGAAGTTGGTGTATGATGAGAAGATCTAGATGGTTAAGGAATCTATGGTGCTTACTTTATAGTAGGAGGGTGTCTAACTACTTGTGTTCATTAAGACACATGTTACAATGTCTATGGTGATAATTGAATATGCACTATAGGATATGGTGGCTTCTTTGGGCCTTGAATAATTGTCTGACGTGATTGGTGATAGATAGATGTCTATCTAATGGGCTCAACTATTTTACTTTAAACTATGTGTATAGATAGCTAATGTATAGTTTTAAAAATTGACTTTGTAGAATGATATGGAATATGTGTATCAATCATCTCTATATAATGATCATGCATAGATGTATCAATCAATCATGGTGGTAGCTAGGGTGGTGGAGGATATACCATTGGCTATAGAGATTAATTAGACCATACACCTATAACTATGACTACCATATTTCAATGTATGTACTTTAGACATCGATTCACTATAGATGATGCCACACAAAGTTTTTAAATCTAAGGGCATCTTAATCAACATGTCTAAGATGCTACTACTATCTATAACTAGGAATGGCATGGCTAATGTGGTAGAGCCTACTTGAAGAGATAATACTATGTATTATACATAATTATCAATAATGTTTTCCTCACCTACTAGGTAATAATAAGTTATTACAATATTGTGAATCTATTTGCTTATCCTTTTGTGGAACATATTCAATGAATTTAGTTTTTTGATGTTATTGTGAGATATTATCAACTTGCACTTTCCCTTGATCTGTAGATTATTGATTCAATTTTGGTATCCATACTTGTTCAAAAGGAGATTTAAATATGCCTACATTATATTTCACCTTATGATTCACAACATTGGCTTCTCTAGGTTATTTTCTATTTAAAGTTTGAGTGACCATGGGTTCCACAATGGAACATCATGGGAAAGATTTGTCATGATAGAATGTGAACTAGAAGAAGATCTTTGTTTAGAAACATCATATGTAAAATTCAGATGGACCATTGGTTCTTTTATATGAATTCCCTTGGATATATTGGTCTTCATCAAATGAGTGGTAGAAATCAATAGATAAAGGGGTATTATTGGTAGAGTGCCAATGTTTCCAAATGCAATAACCCTTCTATCTAAAATTTGTGTAATTTTTTTGTCATAATTAATAAAAATCTTTTCCCCAATGTCCATTAATACCATGTTAAATACAAAATGGTTTTCCTTTGATTTTATCTAGATGGTGAGAAGGGTGATAATAGTTAGAAGGTAAAGTGACTAGATTCTTAACCAATAATGTATGAATAATATCACGTGGTCAATCTCTGAAAATCTCAAATATGAGTGGTTGTTGCTTAGTGATACTTGGTTTATTCACTTTGGTTACTAATTTGTAAATAATTCTTTCCTTTTATTTAAACATTGAGTTAAATTTTACTGATTGAGATATTTACTTACAAAATGGGATAGTTTCTTTAGCTTCCTTATTTGAAAATTCTTATTGTAGATTAATGTCTTCATGCACCTTCTTTAGATTTGGATTAGGTGCTAATTACTCTTTGAGAGTGAGAGTATTACAAAAAATAGCTTTAAATGAATAATAAGTATGGTAAATAATATTTAATTTGAGAGGATAGATGAGACCTCTACAAATTATGTATTGTGTTTCCAAATCTATTGGTTGATATATCAATTAGTTCAAACAAATCCTAAATTATAAAATTTAATCACAAAATGGATTTGATTTTCCTTAATGAAGAGAGGGTAAACTTTAATATGTAATGCTTGGTCCCCAATTATGGATTTACATCATAAAAAAGGTCTCTTGTAACTCAATATGGGATTGTAATGACCCGCTAGGAAAATAGTGAAACCCATCCAAAGCATTTCTAATTAAACATTTTAGAAAAACTTTTAGTAAAATTTGATTACCATCATATTTGTCCATAGAACCTTTTAATTATCTAAGATGTATACAAGGATTACTACTTCCATAAAAATACAAAATATAGTCATGGTGAATTTATGAAGTAATGGCTCATTTATAATATAATACACAATTGTGTTTTTGTATATAGCATTAGTATCAACCCAAGAATGATAGGTTTTTATTTAGAGTGTTATGCAATGTAAGTTGTGTTATAAGCCACCCACAACATGCATTAAGGAGATGACTTCTTGAAAAGGAATGTTAATATCCTCAAGATTTTTGTTCAATAGTTGAATCTTATTATTGTAAGTTTCCATAGGTATATTGTTACAAATGGGTGAAGGAGGTTTAGGCAAAAAAATCATACTAGGCATAGGTTGAGAGAAATCATCACACTCTTGTGTAACATTATCTTCCGTAAATTCCTATTTTAAAGATGTATCATTGCATATAGTTACATTGTCATCACATTTTATTTCAATATAAATCTCATTCGGAGAGATATTTTTACATTGTATTCTAAGAGAGGATAAATAATCATTGCATGTATTTGAATCATTTAGTATTTGTAGGGACATTGAGGAGATTTGTATTATTTTTCCATTTATATAGAGAGAAGGAATTATAGAATCTTCAAATTTTTTTTCCATTTATAAAAAAAGAGAAGTAAATTCACTTTATTTTACCATTTCTAAAGAGAGAAGGAATTTCACACTCTTTTTCCATTTCTAGAGAAAGAGCAAATTTTACTTCCTTTTGCCATTTATATGTAGGGATTATGCCTTTGTATTTTATAATGGTTAATAAAATGAAATATTATGGAAAAATTTGGAGATAAAAAAATTGTATTAAGGATAGATTCTTCGCTTTTTAGCTCATTGGATGTGCTAGGAACATGCATCTATTCATTATTATTTTGCTCATTATGTTCTAGTGTGTAATCTAGAGAATGTAAAGAGGAAATTGGAGGAGGCTCTTTTACCTCAAAATTAATGCCTTTATTTATTATTAAATATAGTATTCACTAGCATACCAACCCTCTTGATACTCATGGTCAAATTTTAAATACTTTGAGTGTTTGTGTTGTCATGAGATGCTTGGTTGTTATTTTTAGAGTGATCCAGTGGAGGACTGGTATAAATATCCAAATGAACATTAACTTGTTTCATTGCCTCACATCTGCTACAATTTTAGTTATGTTTGTAAGCATTAAGGAAATATTTGTATCACTCTTTAGATCAAATTTGTCTCTAAGAATAATTTTTTATGCCATCGTGTGAAAAGAGAAAATAATTTCATGTGAACAACTCCAATTGGTGTGAAACTAATATATTTTTTGTATATTGTACCATTGAGGTGTTAGTCATGTAGAACCTAGATATTTTGGTTGAGGTCTAAATAATATCTTTCTAAGCTATTCTTTGGCTATAGGTTGGTGAATATAGTTTTATAATTAAAGAGTTGGTTGAAAGGGTTTTCCTAAAAATGGTTGCGAAAGAGCAATTTTTGAGGAGCACTAAGCATGATTACATGGATTGTTATTTTGGATTTGAAACTATGGTCATGATTGTCATAAACACCATCATTAGTAACATGCATTTTTATATGAGGTATTAGGATCATTAAAGGGTTTTTTCACATGAGATGGTCATGTAGTTTTTCTTAGTCAAATGATTTCTCTTATGTGTTAGGAGAGAAGGACCAAATTTTGTATTGTTATTTGGGCTCTAAAGTAATGTTTTATATAAATTTGGGTTAGGAGGTTAATATAGTTAAGATAATTTTTTGAGTAAATAAAAATATGTAAAATATAAAAAATCACACATAAACTTATTATAACTTACTTTTTTTATAAATGTGCTAAAAGGGGAAAGTACTAAGAGATACATGACTTAACTAGAACTCAAGTTTTCAAGACTGATATAGTATTTGTAAACTAATTATGAGATTGTGTGAGATTATTTTCAATTAGTAACTTGGATCCATGTTATCCTAGGACAAGGCCACATTTTTTGGACTTTGTCAGCCTACATTAATGTCTATAGGGTGTAGCTTCATCCTTTAGGTTTTTTTTGATCTATGTAAATTTGGACATATGTGCCTTCACCTATAGGTCTTGTGTGTCTATTCATATGCCTTAAATTCATTGCAAGAACCATTGTGTGATTTATTGTTCTCTCAAAACTCTAAATCAATGAAAAGAAGGAAAAAAATATTATAAAATGGGGGCAATTGACAGGGTGTTGGGGTTGTGATTGACTTAAACATACCATTTGTTTAACACTACCTACATGTTAATACTCTAAAGAGGGATCAAAATCCATGTAGTTTTCCCATGTTACAATGATGTGTGAGCAATAATGGTTAAATGTTATATGTTGGTGCAATACTTAGTGTGATTATGTACTTAAACAAATGACTTGTGACATTATTATATTCTAATCTAGTATATGGCTTATTGGGTTGCAGGGACTTAGAATTGGGAAGAATAGGTACTTTTCTCTAAATATGTAACTAGATATTCTAGTTATTACAATGGTAGAAGCTTCTTGTTTATATCATCTTTTTAAAAAATGGATATAAGATGTGCTTATATAGTGTAAAATTTGGGATTTATTCGAATTGGGCTTAAAAACATGCATAATGACCCATTGGGATGAATTTAAATTTAGTAAACTAACCATTAATTGGTAGGAGGATGCAATTGGTAGCTTTAAATCTGACTAGCCTATTGTATTATTCTGAAGGAATGGACTCATATGAGGAACATATAGAATCAAACTATAAAATTAAGAGTGTTATACTTGATCTTCCATGTGAAGAATGATATTAAAGTTAGATCACATGATGAACTTTTATTCATGCAAACCTGAAATGAAACATGTATAAAAATGTATTTACTTAGGATAAAAATATAAAAGTAAAGATAAAAAACTTATAGATGAAATAACAAGGAACTAATACACTTTTTCATATATGTGAACTATTGTGTTTTATGATGAAAAACTAGTGAATAGAGATGGTGGAACCCTTGGATAATTCTTTTTTGAAAAACATAGATTGGACTCTACATACCCCAACCCATATGGGTAGGATAACGTGCATAAAAATTCAAGATGCACTTGAATTCATCATCACACAACTCAAGGTAGTAAAATATCTTGGAATCCCCATGTGGGTAAATGAATAGAGTTGGTGGATAATTTTGTAGACATGTTATCATAACATATACGAGTTATATAAATAAAATGTACACATTATAAAAATAACATGTACGTGTTATTTTTTTAGGCTTGGTAAACACCAATCCTAGAAGCGTACGAGCTATAGTGTATATGATTTTTTATAGTGCAAATTTGAATTATCAAAAGTGCATGTGCTTGGAATCCAAAGAAACCATAGTGCATATGAATATATGTGTTACTTTCACATTTCAAAAAAAAAGTTTAAAATATTTATTAGAAAGGGAAAATGGTTTACTAAAATAAATGTTAAGTATAAGTTTACATTTATATTATTAATTTTATATTCCTACTACTTATAAATTTATTTTAGTGAATATAATAAATTAGGGTGATTATACATTTAATAGATTCATTCTCACACATGCATGCCTTATATGTGGAATATAGTTTTTCAAAATCTAACTTGGCCAGTACTTAGGCATTTTTAGGGTTTCAATATTAAACCTAAGGATTTTGGGGCATAAATTTTTCAATTTATGTCTATTTATAGTATATATAGTCACTTTTTAGGTTTTTGTGCCTTCTAGATTGATTTTTGGCATTTATATGAGTCCTAGGTTTGTCAAAACTTAAATTTACAAACCACTCACTCTGAATTCAAGCCAAAGTGGTGTGATTGGGGCAGCATAGGTCACATTGATGACCTTCAAACATCAAATTACTAATTTTTACTAATTTCACTTGCTCATCATTCCTAATCACTTGTTCCTCATCCATCATCACCCCTAATCAAACTCTCCCCATTATTCATTATCCCTAATCACTCCTTCATTGACCCTCACCATCTCTCATCATCTCTAGTCACTCCCTCATCATCCCTAATCACTACCTCATTAAACCTTACCAACCCTCATCATTACTAATCACTCCTTAATAATCCCTCATCATCCCCAATAACTCCTTCCTCATCCCTCATAATCCCTAGTCATTCCCTCCTCAACACTCATCATTACTAATCATTCCCTCATTAGTCCTTACCATCGCTCACCATCCCTAATCACTTCTTCATCATCCCTAATCACTCCCTCATTGACCTTCACCATACCTCATCATCCCTAATGACTCACTCATCATCCATCATCCTCTCTAATCACTCCATCCACATCCCTCTTCATCCTTAATCACTCCCTCCAATACCTTGATGGTGGGTATAATGGTTTCTTACTTGTAATTAATTATGTTGTATTCCAATTATAAATTTTACTCACTAAAATAAGGCCCAAATAAACTCTTATTTTGATAATCTTATTTCACTCAAATAAACAACTAAGATATATGGTCTAATTATTTGGTGGGATTTGAACATATATATGGAAATAAATTCCTAGACCATGGAGAGAGTGTGTATCTAGAGTCATTAGATAGAATAAATAAGCAAGAAATCAATAAAAGGGTGGGATTAAATTTTATTAATTACACACACACACACACACACACACACACACACACACACACACACACACACACACACACACACACACACACACACACACACACACACACACACACACACACACACACACACACACACACACACACGCACACACACACACGCACACACACACACGCACACACACACGCACACGCACATGCACATGCACACGCACATGCACACACACATGCACACACACACGCACACGCACACGCGTGTGTGCGCGCACACACACACACACATATTTGTATTTGGGCATCTAATAATTCTAATCTTAGAGTTGAGAATCCCAATTTATATCTATATAGATAGGGGTGACTAGAGACTAATTGATGATTCCAATCCTAACCCATAGCTAAATTTTTATCTATATGTTATTGAGAGTTTGTCTATAGTAGAGATGATTTATATATAGATAGATATGTGGTCACCAATTCATTAGAGTGTGTTATAATATGGTATCAAGTAGAGTGTGTTTTCCAACCCAACTTGTTCAATACAAAACCTGATCTATACCAAAACTGATGTATGAAGTGAATGAATGGCATATGCCTTAATCCATTATATTAAGTATGGGATAATTAGAGCTTGGGCATGAACTAATGTTTCCTAAATGCCAAACTAGGGCCCTGTTATACTCTAATTATCCACTCATCCCTAATACAATATATCAAAGGAGGAATGGGGGGGGGGCACCATCTATATATGGGGGACACCATTCCAAAGGCCCTACCCCAATATCAAACTTTCCCTAACTGATAAGGAAATAGAAACTTATCCTACCTACTTAATATATGCCAAGGATTAAGGATAGGGAAGCTTTCCTTCTTGATACCTATCCTTGCTTTACCTAATAACATATCAAGGGAAGACTGCCTTCTCGATAGATAGTAAGGGAGTAAGGAATAACTATCAAGGAAAGTTTGCCTTCCTAGTATATATCTTTGCTTTAATTCTAGATTAAATCATATTGATCAATGTAATATTTTTTCTTATAGATATCTTTGTTCTTACCCTACCTACTTAAGTATGCCCTACCTGATAAGGAAAGGGAAAATTATTTCCTAATATATAGCTTCATTCTTGTCCTACCTACTTTCCTTTTATATAATAGGTTCTTAAATATCAAGGTAAGATTTTTTTCCCAATATATAAATTTTAAATATTATTTCCCTACCTAATTATCTATTTCATACCTACTTAGCTTCTATTATTGGCAAAGGAAGCTTGCTTCCTGAGAGGTAAAATGAGAAATGAATTTCTAAATCATTACGTATGTAATAGATTTATACCATTGAGTATTACCTACATAATTTACCTACTTGAGTATGCCCTACCTAATTATATATTTAAACCATATCTTGATCTATGTATAACATAGCTATAGCTGATTGAAAATCCAAGCCATATATTAAAAAGAAAGGGGGAATTCTAACCTATATATAGAAAGTAGTGACTAGGGGAAAATAAATCACAAGTAGAAAGCCACTGCACCCACCATAAATGTACTGCAAGGAGGGAGTCAATGTGCATAATGCCCAACATGATATAATGATTTATGTGATACAATATATATCCATGTCATAGAATAAATTGATGTCATCTTTATACGTATTTCATGATGTTGATGTGATACATAATGAAATATAGATGTGGGTAACATGATGTGATGGTTAAATCCTACCCTATAATACAATATTGGGTTTCAAATGCTTGACATCATTGAATAAACTTTAATATGTATGGGTTGTATTAGTGTGGTGGGCTCGTTGTTTACATTTACCTAGATCATAAGTGGTTATGGTGTTTTTGTTTCACTTTTGGCCTATAAGGGACCTAATCACAAGTAAAATTGACATTAAGGGGTGTCTTAGATGCCTAAATCTTTATATATATATATATATATATAATGTATGTAATAGTATAATTTTATCCCACCTTTTTCTTGATTACTTGCCTATTTATTTTATCCCAGGGTTCTAGATATACACTCTCTCCATTGTTTGAATGTGGATCGCCATATATATACTTGAATCCCACAAAAAAATTAGATGATGTATTTGAGTTAATTATTTGAGTGAAATAGGATGAATTAAATAAGATTTTCCTTGGGCCTTATTTGAGTGAGAAAAAATTAAAATTGGAACATAATCCAATTGGGCACAAGTGGGAAGCCACTACACCCACCATCAAGGTATTAGAGGGAGTGATCAAGGATGAGGAGGCACAAAATGGGAGTGATTAGGGATGATCAAGGATGGTGAGGTTAAATGAGGGAGTGATTGGGGATGATGGAGTGATCCAAGATGATGAGGGATGGTGATGGTTAATAAGGATAAGAAGGGTGTGATTACGGATTATGAGGGATGAGAGGGGAATGGTTAGGGATGATGAGGGGTCATGAATGAGTGATTAGGGATGATGAGGGATGGTGATGGTAAATGAGGGAGTGATTAGGGTTGAGGATGGAGTGATTATGGATTATTATGGACAAGGAGGGAATGAATTTTGGTCTCAAATATGACCCATAATTATAAAATAATTATTAGATTAATAGTTTTGATGGGACAAAGGGAAACACCAACACATGAGTGAATTGTCTCCTCATTAATTTCAATATTGATGCTAGTTCAATCTAAGGATCAAGTAGTTTAACCAAGTTTACTATGATATTAATAAATTATACCACCAAAGGTTTACTTCATATGAGAATTCATGTTTATTTACTTTCTTGCTTATTATTTTTCTATATCTTGTTGTCTAATGGATTTAACTGATAAAAAAATTAGAATCTACTTTACTATAATTCCTATCACAACCTAAACTGGGATATGACATAATTTAAAAAAGCAAAAATGAAAGAGGGTAGGGAATAACATAGAGGGTGTCTTTAATCTAAGCGATCTTCTTGGTACTAAAAAATTGAAAATCATGCTTGACCATAATTATACCACTATGTGCCTAGTCTAGTAATTGCAAAAACATATATTTACTTAGTGGGAAAGCTTCTAAAGACAATAATGCAAGACATTAATCTATTAATTTGATTCTAAATATAACTTATCTTGAACTCTATAGCTATTACACATGATGAGTGAAAGAATTCTAAAATAAAGCATGAACAAATCCAAAAGACTAGTTATTATAGTTATGACATAACATAACTAAGACAATCATCTATAGAGAAGCACATTAATAGTCCAAGCACCATTAAATAGATAAATCAAAATATTAAAGACACTAAATGAATAAAACATAATAAAATATATATTCATCATTATAAAATCATTATGTTACAAATAATATCCCCTAGAAAACAATTAATACTGAAGGCATGGGAGAAAGGCTAGTGTAATCTAGGCCAATTCTAACAATAATTTGATGCCTAAATGCCAACCACCTGTGGATGAAAAAACAAGGTGAAAACACCAATACAATATAGGTGTAATCTTGACACAATCCCAACATTGCTTTGACCCCAAAAGTCTAGACCTTCAAAGGGTAAACAACGTACCTTATATTAACATATTTGTTGATAAAGTTTTCTTAACCCACTATGGAGGTAGTTATAAATATTCAATGATGATTGGGGAATGTAGTTTAAATTTTGATAGATTCACAGATCAACCACAATTTATGGTTAAAATTCATGTATCTTTAAAGTAGACTTTTATATTTTATGCTCATTATCTCTTCTTGTAATTCTTCCATGTTCAAGCTATGTGATGACTCACACCATACTAACCACTTTTCATCCAACCTGGGGGGATAATTGTAATCATATTCAAATATTTATGGTATATTGTTATTGGGATTTTGTTCAGATGCCATACCACCATGCCATACATAGACTTATAAATTCAATTTTATAGGTTGATTAAATAAAATATCCATCCCTAGATTCATTTCAATGCCTCTTAGATCACTTCACTCCTTTATTATCTTGAAATTTATCACTTCTGGGCCTTTTAATTGGTGAGGAACCAACTACACTTAGACTATGATTTCCAAACCTAAAACATAGTTATCTTGGCACTCTTCATGATTTTTATGGCCATAAGAGCTATCAATATTAGTTCCTAGGCTCTCCTAACATCATCATTGCCATATTGCTCTTTCTTTGCATCACATTCCTTCTTCTTCACTAGGATATTGGATTTGTTTGTTGGGTCCCAATTTGGAACTTGGTAGTTTATTGGCATTCCTAGGCTTTATCTCACTATCTACCTTTGTCATCATCATATACACATGGCTTCCTCTCAAATTCATAGGATTTTTAGTCTATGATTTCTTGGTCATCACCATGTGGCCTTTTCTTAGCCTCCCAAGATATTCATGGTTTAGGTTAAAGTTATAATCACTCTAAGCTTATGGGCTTCTGAGAAGGTACCATGTGCCATCTTCTTAGAGACTTAGGGCCATATATCTTTACCAATATTCTCAACTCTTGGGATTTCAATCTAATGCCTTAATACCCTTGAGCTTGTGAGGTTTCAAGGTTCTAAGTTTATGAGGTTAATGCCTTCATACCTCTGAGCTCTTAAGATTTTGAGAAGGTGACTCATGGCATCTCCTTAGGGCCTTGGGGATTTATAAATACTTATTAATTTAAAAAAAAATGGCTCTAATTTCATATGTTGATGAGATTTGGATGTGTGGAACAATCTAAGAGTTCCTAGGAAGTCTTAGAAAACCTGTGATTTTTTACAACTAAATCAGATTTTTGAGAGAGCCAAGTCTTTACTAAGTGAAAATTCATGTGAGAAGTAAAAAATCAATACTAAAATTGAAACCATTCATTTATTTAAGCAAATATTTAAAACTAAACATTCAAATATAAAGTCTATAGAAACATGATTTAAAACAAAGGGGAAATAAATGTTATTCACAGGTAAAAAAACATCATGATTATTAAATATTTAGCTAAAGAGTGCACAATGAGATGTGAAAACTATGATCTAAATGAAGTAAACAAAATATTCAAGCCATATTTACTATGAAATAGTGTAATCATGGGTTACATTATTAAAAAGAAGCCATGTAAAGGCTTCAAAAGATAGATAAACTTGCATAAAGACTAGGTCCAACATTTAAATGGATGAATAATTAAGCATTTAATCATGGACTAAGACTTCATAAAGTTTCAAATTATACTTTCATGTTCATAGATGAAATCTTAGAATGAACTTGAAGAAATGTAAAGACATTAAAAATAAGAATGAACAATCATTTGTAACTTATCATCGAACAACTTCCAATCAAGTAAGAGCTCAAGTAGATCCACCCAAAACATTCCAAAGAGGCCCTTTAGACTAGGAAAGCAAAAGTTTGCATAAAATAAAGAGGGTCCCTATTTTTATCTTGAAAATGGGGCATGTTTTATGCAAGCACACAAAAAATGGTGACTTCCATGGGGAGAATATTTTTAAGCATTCAAAATCCATAAAATCTAGTTAAAGCAATCCAAAATTTAGACTACAAACCTTCACACTCAAACATAAGTATAAACTAAAAAAAAAAATCTTTATAAAAAATCATAAAGGTGAAGGCATTGAAGTCTGATTCAACATGTGTCATACTAAGTTTCAATTCTATTAGAGGTCATTAGTGTGTGAAAGTGATAAATTCCCTTATAGCTTTTGAATTCACATAAAATAATTCAGACTTACTTAAACAACCATAACTTCTAATAGGGAAGATATTTGATAATTTTTCTTGGGGGAATGATATGGGCATTACTCTATTAATAATAGGAATATATAACCCTGAAATAAATACATCTAGTCCCATTAAAGGCTTTGATCCACTGCCAATTAGGTCAAAAATCCTATGATAAATATTGCTCGAATCACCATTTTGAAGAAGACTTTGGATCTTATATTTTTATTTAGTTTCCTTCAAAATTTTCTTATGAAAATATTTTGAGCTTTTGTCCATTGAGGGTTGAGGACCAAGCCATGGGTAAAATGATAGACTCAGAAAATTTAGATTACTAAGACAAATTCAAATCAAATCAATGTTTCTTCTTCATTAAGATGTTTAATTAAGTAAAATTGATGGATTTAAATAATAAAATGAACCTTTATAAACTACACATGTTATGTTTAGAATCATAGGAATCCAAAATTTAGAACATGCATAAAATAAAACTAAAATAACCTATGGCATTGTTCAAATGTGACTTTTCATTTTCTAACTTTTAAGGCTTAATAAATTTCATGTTTTCATCAACCATTTGAGGTCCTTTAGACCATTAACACAAGTAAATTAAATTCATAGGGGCCAAATCTCCACTTAATGATTTTATTCTTAGGACATGACTCATCATTACAAAGGATAAGAAACAGATAAAATGTTCAAGCAAAACCAAAACAAGAAAAGCATAAAATAAGAAACTTAATCTAAAATAAGCATATACATATAAATAAGAAGCTACTCCATAAAAAATTGAAATTAATCTAAATAAAAAAATAGAAATTAAAAAAAACTAACTAAGAAAGCAAATGTGGAAAAAAAAAACTATGTACACGAATCTAAAAAAGCATGCCCAATACAGTTGGGATGGTGGGTCTGGAAACCCAATGTAACATGATTTTGACTTGCTGGTAGCAACAAGGTTATTCTTGTCAGTGTCTGTAAGAAGGCAAAGACATATTTAAATTCACTTAAAAGTTAGACTTTCCTTCCTAAAAAAACCATTTTCATTAGTAAGCATGCATGAAAAAGAACTAGGTATCTCAATTCCAAAATTAGAATCAACATAGGCTTGGAAAGAACTCACCTCAAATTCTGGCCAAGTAAAATTAGGGTATTCATGATCTGGCATACCTCATCAACTTCATAATCAATTAAACCCATGAGTAGACACAATTATGAATCATTATTATGAGAAAGATAACCACTGGTTAAATCAACATTCCCAGGGAAGGGAAATACTCCTCTTATAAATATTAAAACATTAGGACATATATTTACCTAGGGATTACTAAGGTATATAAGTTCATCATTTGTATTCGCATTCATAATAAGAAATACATTAGACAAATAATTATAAAAATTATCACCTGATAGGGAAGTGTAATAATATCTACAATAAAATAAACACTCGATGTCTTATTTAAAATAAGCCATCCAAGAATCACTATCATTTCCATGCATTCAAGATTCAGACTTGGCATTCCCTATCTATTATAAGTGTCCTAACCTATTTGTAGCTAGTGTACTTAGTGATCAAATGTTAGATGCTTTATTCTAGGTAAATTGAAACTTGATTGAGATCATCACCCTTATTCAAATTGTAATATTATTTTGCAAGTGAATTTGGATTTAAGATCTTTTCCTCCCTATCTTAAAGGTACTTATCCTCTTTGATCATATCATAATCTAGAGGATTCGAAGCTTCTGAGTAAGCCATTTTCCAATACCGCATATTTAGGATACATAATTTCATGAGGGAGACCATGACCTAGATATTCACTACTAACATTCAGGTCAATGGAAGGAATAAACTTAGATTTGTATTAATCTAAAATACCATAAGGTATTGGGGATAAATAAATTCAATGACCATAGAAAGCATCCATGTCCTTCCACAAATCTCAATTTTCTTCAATTTTGTCATAAAAAATACTTGCATACGTGAATTTATGATAATCATTTACCTTTAGTTCAAAACCAAAATTAATATAATCATAAGCAAGAGGTTTATCTAGTTCTTGATTTTGAGAATTGTCATTAGAATTTAAAGAGCTTACCTCATGTTCATGCAAATCATACACAAAGGGATACATTTACTTGGGGTTCAATAATTGTGATCTAGAGAATAAAACCCTATGGTAATACCAATTATTGAAGGGTTAGATCATTATAGATAAGAAACAATTTTACTTTATCCTCTATGTCTAGATCTTGTAGCTTGCTTAATTCTTCTTCTAGGGGACTAAAAAAGGTTTTAGAGTCTTGTTGTTGTTGGAATTCTAGTTGCTCTTGCAATTATAATATTTATTCTTTAATCTCTAAAATGGGTTTGTCCACTTCAATAATGCCATCAAAATCATGATTAGGTGGCTCATATAGAACAACCTTCATTGTGATGGTGATGGGGTCTTGGTTCTTCTGATTATTAGGCAAGACACTAGGGAGAGAGGGGAATCTACCACTAGGCTTCAAAATTGAAGCAATAATTGATTTTATAGACTCTTAAAGATGGTAATATAATTCACCTCTAAGCTTGAATACCAATCATATACTTCTGATTTCAAATTAAAATGAAACATTATATAGGCCACATCCTCAAATTGCACTTTTAACATGTGCATATCCACTCTTTAATAAATAATGTGGTCCTTAGTAACTCTTGTATGGTTAATTTGTAACTCTGAGAGGAAATAAAAGGGATCCTTAGGCATGCCACATTAAATTATTTAGATGTTGATGGTTGATTCACCAAGCTAAGACATGGGGATAAACAAAAAATTTAATGTATTAGGGATAAGATATAAAAATATGGAATAGTATGTGCAACAAGCTTATCCCTTGGGTTCTATTCCTCTTATATATTAACAAGTGAAGCATGAGGGGTAAGAAATTAAAGTTGGACTTTTTATGATCTTTGTAGTAGGGTCTAGGTAACTTTCAAATAGATAACCATCAAAAGATAGACTAATAATTAATAATGATAATCAAGATTCAATTAGACAAAACATTACCTTCCTTCTAGCACCATTTTCTATTGGTTGCATTTAACAAACAATAGAAGTTGGGAGAAGTAGAAGGAGAAGGTATCAATTTAAAGTCTAATTAGTAGTTAAGAGTTCAATCCCTCCTTTTAGTGTTATTTTCTATTGGTTATTTTAAGCAAACAATAAAAGTTTGGAGATCTAAAAGGAGAGGGACCAAGTTAAATTTCAATGAGTAGTTAATAGGTTCAAGCCCTCCTTCTAGCACCAATTTTTATTGGTCTCAATTTATGACCCGCAATCAAAAATGGTTATTGTATTAACCATTTTTATGAGACAAAGGGAGATAATAGTACATGTATTGAAATCTCCAATCTTTAATTTTTATATCGATGCTAGTTCAATCCAAGGATCAAGCAATTTAACCAAGTTAACTCTAATAGCAACAACTGTTACCACCAAAAGTTCAATTGATATGAAAATTCATGTTAATTTACTTGATTTATTATTATTTGTCTATGTCCTATTGTCTACTTGATTCAACTGATAAAATAATCAAAATCTACTTCACTGTAACTCTTATCACAACCCAAACTAGGGAATTGCATCATCCAAAAAAAGTAAAAAGGAGAGAGAGGGCAGGTCAAAAAAGAGAGGATGTCTTTGATCTAAATGAACATCTTGGTACCATAAAAATAAAAGGCATGACCATAGTCATACCACCATTTTCTTGGTCTAAAAATTGCAAAAACTTATAGCCATTAAGTGGGCAAGATTCTAAGGATAATCATGATAGCCATTAATTTATTAAATCGATTATAAATATAGTTTATCTTTCACTCTATAATTTTTGCATATGATGAGTGCAAGAAGTATAAAATAAACAAATCTAAAGGACTAGTTATGATAGCTATGGTAAAATATAATTAAGGTAATCATCTAAAAACAAGCACATTAATAGTCCTATCATTAATTAACTAACTAAATTAAAATACTAGAGACACTAAATGAAAAAAACATAATAAAATGTGTATTCAACATTATAAAAAAAATTCTTTTACAAACAATATCCCCTACCAATAAATTAAGGTCTAAAGCATGGAAGAAAGGTTGGTGTAATCTAGGCCAATTCTAATAGTAATTCTATGCCTAAATGTTGATCATCTGTGGATGCAAAACCAAGGTGAAAACACCAAGGGAAGGTAGGTGTACTCTTGACACAATCCCAATAATATTTCGACCCCAAAATTCCTAAAATTAAAAGGGAAAATAACATCCCTTATATATATACATAAACCACTACTAGTGAATCTATCATAATATCAACCACATTCCCCAATCATCATTGAATATTTTAAACTTCCCTAGTAGTGGTTTGAGCAAACTTATATATATATAAGTTTGCTCAAACCACTACTAGGGAAGTTTAAAATATTCAATGATGATTGGGGAATGTGGTTGATATTATGATAGATTCACTAGTTCGGCCATAATTTGTAGTTAGAGGCCACACCTCTTTAAAGTAGACATTTAATATTTATTCTTATTTTATCTCCTTGACCTTATTCCATTAGGAATGGTAAAAACATTCCAATAATCCAAGATCTGAAGAGTTAGTCAACAAGAAACATCACATGAAGCTACATATAAATGAGATGTAAAACAAGACAACTTAAATGATGTTTAGAAAAGAGATGTTTAATACAATGGAGATCCCTTGCTTAATTAGGAAAGGCAAAAATAGAATCAATCCTAACTAAGCAATGTGAAATAATTCCACACATAGAATAAACTAAGAAAAATATGAAATACCTAGCTAATAGTATAGCAAACATGAGAAATACATACTCTAACACCTCCCTCAAGTGAAGCTAGGGGATAATACTAACCAAAAAATAAAGTGGCATATCCACAATATGAGTCCCAATAATAAAGCTTGATAAGGTACTCATTTATAATATATATCCATGAAATGGAGGAAGAGAGAAAATCCAATGAAATAATCCCCCCCCAAAATATGTAAAAGAAGGAAGGAATTTATATGAAATCCCACAAGGATAAATACCATTGATACTAAAGCTATCGATACTCCAAGTTAGAATCGTAATATGACCAATGCTGATGTCATGATCCTCAGATAGAAGACTGTAGAAGCTCCATCTTCATCAAACAATGTTTCTTCCTTTTGCCCATTCCATAATGGAAGGTAAAGGAGGTAGTAGTATGAAGATCTCTAAATCATGTCTAAATTTGAAGTATGGCATAGTTATGACAATATCATGGAAAAAAATTAGATGTAATGACATGAAAATGAACTAATCAAAAGAAAGACATGGAAAATTTGATGAAAAATGTCCATGCAAAGTGGATCTTAATGATCAACAAGTGTACTCTCATTGTAAATACTATAGTCTTTCGAAGTGATAACCTATGGTGGCTTAACATACTGCATAGGAATAAAGGAAGGTTCTATAAATAGATATCCCAAGTCTAGCAAAAACTCATCCCATAGAGGTGGCTTGAAAAAAAAAAAGAATAATGTCCATCAAGAATGTGCCATTAGAAGAAACTATAGTTGGAGGAGAGAGTACATCATCATAAGAGAAAACCTCACTAATAAGAGTAGAAGGAGATGGATAAGCATCATCCATGTCATAATCAAAATAAAATACTCACTAATAGGAGGATAATGAAGTGAAATAGAAAGAGGTGGAGTAAAAGAGGGTGAAAAAGACCTAGAAGATTCAATATCCTTCTTAAATAAGGCTACAATAGCATCCCAAGCTCCTTTTAGTGATGTGGCATCCTTAATATGAATATGAAATATATCTAAAACATTAAGATGAATCAAATAAAGAGCCTCATTTTTTATAGATGTAATTCAATCAATATCTACCTCATCAATGAAGTTAGGAAGATCGCTAAGTACTAATCTCTAAATACCTTTCAATTGAAGGTGTATCTTCATCTTGATCTTCCAAATGGTGTAATTTGAAGTGTTGAGGGGCTCCATTATCAAAATACAAAGAAGAAGTCAGGACAAAAAAATAATAATCTCTTTAAAATAACAACTCCTGACTCAAATAATGACAACAAACAAATAAACCCCCTAACCCCCCTGCCCCACCTCCACCCCCAAAAAAGAATGGAACTTTATAAAAGTAGTGAATTTTTATAAAGTGATGATAACAATAGATAGAGAATTGAAAACCATAAACTTTTAAAGAAAATAGAACTCAAATTTGAATTATGGTTCAAAAGATATAAGCTTTATGAATTCCCATAAAATGGGTTAAAAACATTAAAAATTATATTATAAGTTGATTTCAGTGATCAAATTAGAAATAAAGATAGCCTTCTAACTACTCATTAGAACTGAAATTTCACCATAAATATCCTCAAGCCTATCAAAGTGAAAAAAATTCTTCCTCAAATTTGTTAGCTCCAAACCACTTTTGAAAGTCAAAACAATTATGTTAATATCAAAACCACATTTTTAAGAAAAAAAAAGTACCCAAAATAGAAGATTAAAATGACCATAACATTCTTAACACTCATCAGAATTTAAAACCATAAAATATTCTTAAAATTTGTGAGAGAGGAGCTCATAACCCAGAAATAGTTTCATCAATTTCCTTATGAGTAAAGAGCAGTTGAACAAAACATATTACATTTTAGTAAAACATACAATTTTGCCCAAAAATGGATTTGACAGAATGAAAGTATGAACATCAGATTAGATACTGGGACCTGTTGGTCTTCATGATAGTCTTTTCTAATGCTATAGATCATCACCTTCCAATGTAGTCTAGAAACCAAGCTTCTAACACTCCACATAATTAACCCATAGAGAAATCTTATATTGCTTCTTCCACCTAAAAAATGCTGCAAAAAAAAAACTTCCTCTCTGTCTCCATGTGGAAAAATAGAATTATCTAAAAATAAATTACAAGCTAATGGATGGTTGCAACATTAAAAAATACAATGTATAACTTTTTCTTAAGTAGACAAGGAGAAACAAGACTCAAGCCTAACTAGCCAATGTGGCATAAATCCTCACATGGGACAAAACAAATAAAAGAACAAAATTTTTAGCTAGAACCTAGCAAACATGAGAAATATAATCTAACACCCCCTTCAAGTGAAGTTAGGGGCTAAAAATAAAGGATGCAATGTAAATCCATGTGTCCCTATAGACGCCAATCCATCTTACTGGAGTACATGGATGTTGAGTCATTATAACCATCAATTAAAAGTAGAAATAGTGTTGAATACAAGGATCACTAATCCTGAACATTACACTCCAGAATATTGGGTAGAATGATAAACCCAATGAAGCATTGATTTAATTCCCTCCAACAAGATGGTGATAAGTGAGCACAAAGAATGGTGGGGTTGTCACACTGGTGTCACTGGTGGGTATACCACACTGGTGTCACTATAGAAATCACCAAGAAGGCCATGGAATTAAGTAAAAATAATTCATATGGATTATGGAAAATAATGTGATTGAATAAGATATCTATATATAAAGGAAGAATCCAAAAAACACTAAAAAAAAGTGCAACATATACATATAAATCTCATAAAGTAGAGAAAAAAGAGAAAACCCATATGAAAAACTCCCCCCAAAAGAGAGAAAAGAAGAGAGAGATAGAAATCCCCCCAAAGATGATGCTAAAGTAGTCTACACTCTAAGTACTTGAAAGTCAAAAAATAATTCAATCTACATGAGTGGTCTGAATCCACTACTCAATCATAAAATAACTGATACTGGACTTCACCAAAATAACTTCAATCAAAAAGACTGTCAGTGGTGATGAAAGCACAAAAGAGTACTGCATGTGAAAGGAATGTTCAACACCTAATAAGCAAAATTTACACCATACCCCCCATACTGTTGACTAGATGGAGTGATGAAAAAAGAGTACTACATGAGTGATTTGAATCCACTACTCAAACACCAAAAAATCTAACATTTTATACACCATAATAACTCCATGTCACATTGAAAGAGACTGTCAAGTTGTTGAAAAATATAAGATGACACTAAGATTCAACATAATAGCTACACTTGAAGCTGTGGAAGATTCTCAACTATCAAAAAAGTGGTTTTGAAAATAGAGATAATGTCTCTCAAAGATGATGACCCATGGTGGTTATAGAAGAGACAAGCAATTAAAAAAAGGAAAAACTACCTAAAATAGAGCACACAAACACATGAAGGTAGACAAGGCTGAATCAGTAAACCCCTCATGACACTTTATAAATAAATTTGAGTATAATATATCCCATACACAAAAATACACTAAATGAAAATAAGGAAGACACTGGGCTTCACTAGAATAGATTCAAATAAGGAGACTATCAACCTGTCAAAGAAGTCATCGAGTATCATGAGAGATGCTCCAAAAATAAGGGATCAAAAAAATGTCTCCTTAGAAAAAGACAAGGTGGTAAAAAAGGGGCCTTGAGGAGACATGACACAAACTACAAGTGTGTCAAAGTGCAAATTCATGTCATGGGTTGATGGAAGAGTGTGAAAAATAGTGAAAAAACCATCATGTATGCAAAAACACACCAAAAAAAGATCAATAGCTAAAAATAACAACTTACAAAGCACATGTAAAAGGCCATTGGACTCAGCCAAAAATGCATCTAAGATAGTTCATGTGTGAAGTACAATGTAGTAGGTCCCATAGCATATGTAACCCCTCGAACATGACACTTTATAACATTAGCGAGTTTAAAATAAAACTAGGATCGATGGAATGGGGATGAAAAATAAAACACTTTTACAAAAAGTGGCACTCAAATTTGAGTTACTGAGCAAAATTTATGGCTAATAATATTTCCCATCATTAATGGCCTATTTTAATTAAATTTATATAAATAATTTAAATGAATGAACAAAAAAAGAGTAGGCTAGCCTTCCATCCACTTGTTAGAATCGACATAGAGTGTAGAATGCAATGGTTTATATTTTAAGGGTGAATTGGCCTCCTTCCAACCCAAGCCTCAGCCTTCATCTTTATCTGGCAAAACAACAACGTAAAATCAAGCCAATGAAGCAATCTAGTTTTCAATATATTATTTTTAAGTGAAAAAATAAAAAATAATTCCTTTCAAAGGAAAGGGACCCCATAATATTTACCTCCCATGAAAATCTCCCTCACATGTATAAAACATTCACCCCACCCATGTTCACCATGGTAAAAAACAATAATGCTTCTGTTTTTCATCATCAATGTAATGTTTTGATTAAAAAACAAGTAAAAAAAATATCCACCCACATTTAAATATTCCCCTCACCATTTAATATTCTTCTACCAAAGGCAAAAACTTTTAATAAAACTTTTTCAAAGTTAAAAAAATCATGGAAATCAAATACCACTATTGGTAGGAAGATCTGCAGGTCGAGTGTCATCAACAACACCTAAGAAATAGCTGTGTGGGCAATCAGGATGGTGAGGAAGTGAAGTGAGGAATGATTTGATAATAATAATAATTTTGGTGGGTAACTATAGCTTGTTTAAGCAATGAAGGGGTCAACGAGGGTAGAGTAACTATCCAAAAAAGGTTGTGGAGTAGGCCATTCACCATTTGGAGGAGGGTGTCAGCACCATGTTAGGCAGAACCATGTTACACAAAATCACCATGTTAGGCATAATCATGAATAAACAAACCATGTAAAATCCAAATCCATTTCATCAAAGACACTTATAAAAAATATTGAGATCCATCTCAATACCCACATCAATAGGCCAAATGCTAGGACCATGGTGAAATGGAAATAAATCATCCATTACCATGAAGTACGTCAATGACAGTACATCACCTCACTGAGAAAAAAATGGATAGTTACCATGTAGTTGTGTTAATCTTGAGCATTTATGGTATCCTCAAGATGGATCTTGTGAAAGATAACAACATAGAAGATGAGACACATGAAAACTGTAATGCATCCAAAAAAAAGGACTCACATGGTTACCATAGTTACAAGAGGAGTCTAAATTGTTCTTTAGAAATGGCCTACAAAACATGGTTTGAGGTCAAAAATCTCATCAATAATTACATGCCTTTCAAATCTGCAAGTCAAAATAAAACCCCATTGTAGGAAGAAGGTCAACTTGAGACAATCAATACGTGAGAGCTCATGGAAGGGATAGAAGATAATACCAATCCTTTGGTTTTGTAGAGGAAATCTACTTAAAGTCTTTGGATTGAACCTTGAACCGATCATTTTATTTTCACATTGTCAAGGATTTGGAACAAATTTCAAGAGATGAGCCCAAGTGCTCTATCTAGCACAGGGTTACTCCTAACATGAAACTCATTGACGAAAATTCTAAATCCTTTTCCAAATCCAATTTTTTTATTGAAATAAAAAATGGGTATAAGGGTTTAATGCATTCTCCCAAAAATCTCAAATTCTTTGCCAAACTACAAGGAATGATTGAATAAAAAAATGACTGAGTAATAACTACATGGTACTGAATAATGGCTATTGAAGATTCTCTGATACCATGTTAGGAATGGTAAAAATATTCCAATAATCCAAAATCTGAAGAGATAGTCAACAAAAAACATCACATGAAGCTACAAACAAATGAGATGTAAAATAAGACAACTCAAATGATATTCAAAAAAGAGATGTTTAATACAATGAAAAGTCCTTGCTTAAATAAGCAAGACAAAACTATAATCAAGCCTAACTAAGTAATGTGGGATAATTCCACATAAGAAAAACTAGGAAAAAGAAAAAATACCTAGCTAATAATCTAGTAAACATGAGAGATATATACTCTTAACGCTATGCACACATCATGTGACAACTCACACCATATTAACTACTTTTCATTCAACTTGGGGGGGCTAGTTGCAATCAGATTCAAATATTACTGGAAGATTAGCATTGGGTTTTTATTGGGAATGTCATTCCACCATGCTCTGTGCAAATTTATGAATTTAATTTTAATGCATGATTAAATGAAAGACCCCCCCAACTTCATTTCAAGGTCTCTTGGATCAGTTCACTCATTTATTACCCAAAAACTATCACTTCTAGGCTGTAAAGTTAGTAAAGAACTAATTGCACTTTGACTATGCTTTCCAGACATAATACATAGTCTTCTTGGGACTCTTAATTTTGAGAGTAGGTACAAATGAGGGTTGCAACATAGGAGGACCTAACAACTGCTCCAAGACATAGCCCATAGAGACACCTTTGAGGAGAGGTTCACAGTGTGTTTGAGTGGTTACTCCTAGATTTGCACTAATTCAAAGGTGACCCATAGAGGAGGTGTTTAAAAGACAAGCAGATGGAGAGACCATACTTAATGTGTGAGAAGATAGAGAGATGATGGTTGGTGACACTAACAATGGTAATAAATATTTGAATTTTTATTTAAGTTTTTGATATATGATATTAGTTTCATTATGATTATGGTAGATATATAGATTTTTAGATTTATATGGGATCTGATGTCTATCTAATTTTTAGTTTTGTAAATTTGATAGTGGAGGAGGACAGATGGGGAGTCTTGATAGTGGCTACACATCATGGCATTTTAGATGGGTTGCTAGATCTATACGACCCCACCACTCTAGATGATCCTATGATACTATCTACCCTAACCCAGGTAGGTTGGTTTGGACTAGTGGGGGAGGTCGTGAGGTAGCTTCAGGCACGTGGGGATGGACTACAACTATTGGCAGGGCTGGGAGAGGGAGAGGAACAGGCTGGTAGGCATTGGCATATGAGAGAGTGGCATACATGGATACTAATATCCATCTTGAATAGGTGCATGACTAGATGACCAATCTATAGAGATAAGTAGTAGGTTTGATATCCCAAATTGCCTTATTACAACATACCATTTAGAGGGGATAGTTTCAGGCATCTACGAGTAACATGGCTAGGCTACATGATAGGCATGATGGAGCCCATCCTTAAAACTAGAGCTATTGTACTTTGTATTTTATATAAAATATATGAGGATACATACATACATATGTGTGTGTGTGTGTGTGTGTGCGCGTGCGCGTGTGCTAGAAAGAAATATATCCAAGCATCCACATCTACAACCAAGTACAAATCATGAGATAAAATACAACTGTCAAAATCATATATATATATATATATATATATATATATATATATATATATATATATATATATATATATATATATATATGATTTTGACAGTTGTATTTGATCTCATGAGTTGTACTTGGTTGTAGATGTGAATGCATGGATATATTTCTTTCTAGCACATGTATTTGGCTTTTGTTATATATGCTATGGAAAATATATGTTGAGTGTTTTCTTTTCTAGCATTACGTGATACACATGCATGATTAAAAATAAAAAGGCAAAAAAGATTTGGAAAAGTATATTTAATAAAAAATAAATGTTCTACACACTATATCACGATGGGAAATGTGTAATAACAAAAGATGACTAAATATGATATACCAAAGGTGGTAAAAAGAGTAACAAATATTTGTAAACCATGTAAAAGATTTGCACCAAATTAAAACAAGTAAAATCACACTATATTATGTTGGGAAGTATGAAAAATAGTGTAATAAAATGGAAGGTACAAGAAAAACCAATGGTATAAAAAAAAAATAATTAAGTCAATCAATCACACTAAATCACATTGAGAAGTATAAAGAGAAAGACAAAACTAAAAAATGAAATTAAATTGATCACACTAATTCAAGCTGGGAAGTGTGAAAAAATTAATAAAATAGTTGTAAACATACATGCAATCAGAAAATAAGAAGATAAAAGGGAAATATTAATGAAGTAAGCATAAAACATACTATATCAAGATGGGAAGCATGTCAATGATGTGTAACTCATAATCAATCACTACTTATCTCAAATTTGACACATGCAATTTCATTGTGACTTGGGTATTAGAATATTTTATGAGGTAGGCCTAGTCCTATCCATGGTCTTACAATAAAACTCAAAAAGGGAACACCAATAAGGTGGAAACAACTATATGAATGATTTTAAATGATGTTTGTAATGTGGTAATTTGTGAGGAAGGCCTGGTCCTATCTATAGTTTTACAATGCAACTCACAAACAAAAACCCTAAGGGGAATGATTAGTTAAAAAAAAAATATTTTTCAAGGGTAAATATTAGGAATGTTTTAAATGGAACATGGAATGTAAAAATCATAATGTAGGCATCTATAAGAAGACCTTAGGGAAAATTAGGCACACTAAGTACACAAGAAAGACACTAAGTGACTAGTGACCATCAAAATACAAAGAATACCTATTCACAATAAACACAAAGCTATATAGGAAAATGGGTGAGATATTAATATTGACTCATGTTGGTTATATGAATAAGAAAATTAAAATAGACCTACCTTCCCACATCATGTTACTCATTCCTCAAGACCTCATATAGAGCCATTAGTATACTATGAAGATTGGATAGTTGTGTTAGAAAATAGGTAGTAATAAAAGATTTTTTTGTTCTCCTTTCCAAATCTACTAGCCCACCACACCCTAATAGACATTGAATCTATCATGAGGCCAACTATGGAGTTTGAAATTCAATTATAAAAAAGATATGTGCTATGAATAATGTTTTTAGTGTGATTTGAATTTTGATATTTGAATGTTTCCTTTTGTTTCATTGCCTTTTGTTTAAATGATTTGAATTTTATATTTTGTGTATTTTAAGATTCCTCTTCCTTACATATTTGGAATAACTAACATGAGTGATAAAAGTGATACACATGAATGAGCTTTAGATTTTGGTTAAAGGAAGCAAAGTATCCAAAGATATGACTGACTAAACACTTAGGCTTACCTATGAACCAATATGTTATCTCAAGTTTCAATAACGTGTATGCTTAGTTTGTGAAAAGAAATAAGGGAATGAGGGGAGATCCAAAGTGGATTGATAAGATAGAAGGATAATGAGATGACTTATTTTTTAATTGATCACATGGTAAAGAAAGATCACTAAGGGGAGACATATTTGTATAACCAAGTCACATAATAATTATTTGTGTTGTTAAGATAAGGTAGAAAATAAACATGAGAAAATATAAAGGCATCGATGAAAAGGAATGGACTCATAAAGATAAGCATATAATTATGGAAAGAATGAAAAGAAACCATAATAGAAAAGAAATGAAACCATATACAACACAATGTGAAATATAAAGATCCATATAATTTAGGTAAGTGATGCAAAATTTGAAACATAGTCAAATGATATAAAATATAAAAGTGGATCACAATTACAATCCAAAATCATAATGAAGAATAAAGTGAAATAACACCATGTTGTGTTCACAAATACTGGTAAATCTATTCATAAATTTTATCCATAATATTTGATATATCTTTGTGAAGCTGGATCCTAACTGCAATGAGAGTCTCATCGATCTTCAGGGAAAAGTGTGAAAATACCTCTCATCAAATCTTATCTACATAAAATGTAGGTATAACTAAAATATCATGCTCATGAGGGATATTATGCCTAGAATACTTAGGAAGAGGAATAGGAATGGTATCTATGGGTAAAGGAGACATTGATGGAGAAGGGACCAAAGGTGGAGAAGGATCCATGAGTGGGGAAGAAACCCCAGGTGGAGAAGGGACCGTGGGTGGAGGAACCAAAGGTGGGAAATTAACCATAGGTAGAAGAACCACGGGGGAAGAAGGAGGAGCCTTCTTACATGGGTGACCTATGGGAGGAGGAATAGTGGGTGAAGGAATGGTCATAAGGTGATCCTAAAGATAATGTTGGAGGATAAAACAATGATTGGTGTGATGGGTACTACATTGGTGCCAAAGACAATACACCTCTCTATATTTTTGAATATACTCAGGTAATAACTTGGGAAGAGGTATAGATTTATTTGTAGGCTGAAGAAGGGTAAGACACATTATGTTGATGTATTATCTAAGCTTTAGACAATGGGTAGAATAATTATTATCCATGCCATGAAATTAATAGATACACTTGTTAGTAAACTTTAGGGGTCTACTAATAGAAGGAGTGGAAGTAGAAGCCAAGGAAGGTTGGTATAATTGGTAGTCTAAGTCTAATGACCAACAACTTTGTGAATACCATAGTAAGGTTGATCAGCCCAGTACGTGGGCAAAGGATCAAACCATGGAAAAGGAAGTAGGCCATCGCCAAGGGAAGGTATGGTTGGTGGAGAGACTAGGCTAGGCTCATCTGAAAGATAAGTAAAATTAGACATAATATGAATTTAAGCTAAATGTAGAGTAGGAATAGGATTCATAATAGGCTCAATTGAGGGAGAAGTAATATGCACAAAGGGATTAAGGATGGTATCAATCATCTCTAGGGGAAACACACTATAGGGATCCTAGTATCCAATGAAATGATAAGGGCCAATCATAGCATGATCCATGAGCATGCTCGCAAGAGGATCTACCAAAACTAGAGGTGTACCATGTGGGTATTCCATCTCTATCCTAAAAACAAGAGGAATAATACTAAAATTATGAACTATATAAGAAAGAATACGATAAGATGAATAGAAAGACTAAAATAAATAAGAACGATATCAAAGAATCTCAACATCTCTAGTCTAGACAAGACCTCATATAAATAGATCATCTAAAGTATAACCATCATCATAATTAGGTGTACGAAGGTCAATAGTTTAGGTAGCTATGCTATTTTTGTCATAAGTGGCATGATGAATGGAATGTTGAGTCTTAGTTAAGACCATAGGTATATCATCGATAGGTGGATGATGGTAAAGCAATTTCAAGGATGGTAGAAGCTAAGTGATGAGATGAGGGGATAAATCCAAAATTTTGATCTTGAGGTTGATTTCATCTAGATCACCATCATCAAAATATAAGAGGTTAGTTGGTATGATATCGATGAGTTTGAGGTGACCATGATAACCTAAAGTAGATTTGATGAGAAAATTGAAACATTAAGATTCCCAAAATGAAACATTCAGCAAGGGTTTAAGGGTTATAATTTTGAATAAACCTTATTCTTGTAATTATTTGAAATTCCAAGGGTTTGTGTTGCCTTGAATCCTATATATGGAACCATTGTAGATAGACTTGACACATTGGCAGGCAGAAGAGGCGATAGCCTTCATTCAATGAGTCTAAAGTCTACCAAGCAAGGTATTATAGGAAAGGGGAAAGTTAAATATCATAACCTTCACTTAGACAGTGATAGGAGGGATGGTAACAATAATCTATAAGCAATATAAGGGATGCATTTTCCTCTGATCATAACCTTGACACACATTGCATGTGGACTTCATATCACACTCATAATATCCCAGACTTTTAATGAATTTGAGGGATGCAACACAAGTACATGAACACTCATCAATCAAAACATGATTGAATTAGATATCATCATTTTAAACACTTGTAAATGGTGTAAGATCATTCGTATGAAGTATAATCTCATATGGGATAATGGAAGTAATAGGAAATTTGAAGGAAAGATAAGTATCCATTGTTTCATCAACGTGTATAGACATCTATTCACATTATTATAAGATACTATATTCTGACCTAGATAAGGTAGTTTCATGTTTTACTAGGGGGAGATGAGGGATGTTCATTTCAAATAATAATTGCATTAGGTAGTTGTGATGATGCAGAGAGATTTTCATGAGTTTAAGAAAGGGTATTTGAGATGGGAGATTGGTAAGTTCTGTGATAGGGTCCCATTCATCATAACCCATGGGGGGAGTGTTAGATATAGGTGCATAATCTTGGAGGAGCTCCTAGAAAGGAGGAGTAGAAGTGGATTCAAAATTATTTTGATAAGACATGGTCGATTTAGTTTGGGGACAAATTGGTTGATTGTCTTTAGATGATGGGATAGTTGATTTAGGTATTTCTTGTGATTAATTTGAAGAAATTTTATTAGAAGTTTGAGAAATGGTGTCGATAGGTGTAGATGTTAGGGTAGTTGTAGAAATAGTATGAGAGGTATTATCCAATTGAGGTGTTGGAATTGGTTCTTAAAAAGAGATAAGGTCCTCTTGCTCCAACTTTTTTAGGTGAGATGGGGAAGAATCTTGGATAATACGAAATGTTTGGATGTTTGTTATTTGTGTGTAGGATTAGAATCAATGAAAGCAACTACCATTCATATATTAGTCATATTTACCACATTTTCTTTGGGATTTTGGTTTATAAGACTTTCAATTTTATTGGCAGAAGGAGTAGGCTTTCCATTATTATCTTGATGATAAGGTAGAGGGTATTTATATATGACAAGATGAACATTAGCCTAGTTCAAAGTTGATTTTTATTTTGTGTTTTGTGAGCTTTAAAGGTTATATCATAGGATTTTTGGTGCTTAAAGATGAGTGAATCATGATCAAAGTTTGGGCCAAGAAGGAAATCCATAGCTAAATTATGTAATTTCCTACAAGTCTTGTGAGAGTGGCCCCAACTTACAAAAAACCAACAAAATTTATTTGGATAATGCCATGACTTCATAGGAGTAGTGGGGTCAATATCTCATGGTAGAGGCCTTGGTAGACACTTTTGGAGCTTGGATAAGGATAATGGATTATGAACATTGATATTATTTATTTGAGAAAATTGAAGATGAGAGCTGTTGTTGAGAGGGGGATCTTGGTCCATAATGTTGTTGGGACCAATAACCTGAATATTGTGAATGGTATCATAAGAATCAGTGACACCATCATTGGTAGCATTACAATTTTTATTTTTAAGGGCATGAGAGTGCCCATGAGAGTTTGGGATGGTTCGAACTGGTGCGTGAGAAAATCTTGGCATTTATCTTGGTCGAGGGCTTCTTTCAAGGTTTTTGGAGAGAAAGTCCTAACCTGATATTGCAACTTACGATAAAGAGCATTGATGAATAGATGAAATAGATTATCATATGCCATGTTATACTCACACTTATTATAAAATGTATTCCACCATTTGATGAAACCTTGAGTTATTTCAGTTTCAAGTTGCTTATAATTAATAAAGTGAGCCAAGGTATTCTTAGAGAGGTCACTAGTTTAAAACACTTGTACTAGGAAATCAACTAGATATTCCAAGCTAGTGATAGAATGGAATTTGAGTTGATTATACCAATATAAAACATTTCTAGAGAGTGTTTTTTCTAACAGATTGGTAGCAATAAAAGTGTTTAACTTGACCAATCTTTGTAGATATTACCAAACATTTTTAAATATAAGGTAAGATTAATTGACCTATTGTAACTAATGGTAGGTGTGATACCTCCTATGTCGATATTGGCAATTTGAGGTGTAATAAATTCATTTTGAAGATGTTTGATCATTTTGTTAACAAGGGGTGGTTGAGAAATGAGGTTACCATGGGAATCCCTAAGGGGGGTTGGGGAGGCATTTTGATTTTGTGCTCCCCATGGAACCTATTGAGGTTGATTTTGGAGATGAATAAGATGATTCTACATTTGCATCATTTGGTTGGCATTATTAGCTTGAAACACATTCATTTGATTAAGAGTTTTTAATAAGAGTTGATGGGTTTGAGTGGTATTTTGAATATTTTATGTGGCATGTGAAGCATGAGCATTGGTGTTAGTGTCTTGGGTTCCACTATGAGTAGTGGCATGCACAACACTAGTGGTTTGAGAAGCTTGGTATAAAAGGAGGCACTAGTGCCATGATTATCATGTGTAGAGAAATATGTACCCGTATAATGATTGGAATTATAATATAAAGAAGCACTAGTGGTATGATTACCAGTGGTAGTAAATGGTGTACTAGTGGAATGATTGAGTAGGATGGATCTTGGAAAAGGCCCACTAGATGTTGAATCTGCCATGCTAGTAGAGATACTTGGCATGTAGGTTGATGAAATCAAAGAAGAGGAGGTCATAGTGTGATAAGGAGTCAAGATATAAGGGAGGGGTTGAGAAGAAAATAAGGTATCACTTCCAAATCCATGAGAGAATGTAGGTGAGGGTGAATGGGGTTCTTATAATTGATCACTTATCATGAGATTATAAATAGCTGAAGGGTTTTTTCCCCTATATAGAGGAAACTCATTAATGAAAAACAATATTTCAAGTGTGTACTCTAATTATAACTAATCTTATAATGAGAAAAGAGGGTTATGAACTGATGATGAATAAGGAAGAGTCTTGTAATTAGTAGTGTGAGTAGCCACATGCACATTACTTTCATATAAAGTGGAAGCCACAAGATATTTTTGGAGAAACCTATTGGGATTGGTAAATCTCAACATGTCTATTGAGCTCAATTCTATGGTATCCTCAAAAAATAAGTTCATGATGAGAGAGAGAGAGGCTAAGAAGAATGATGCAAAGATAAAATAAGAAAATAAGATACAAAGTTGAACTAATAGACTATGTATTGTAAACTAAGGGATAAAATAGGAAGATAAGGATACATAGTCATCCAAGTCAACTATGTATTATTGAACATAAAGGCTAAATAGGAAGATAGGGATACAAAATCATGCATGTTAACTATATATTATTGAACATGAAGGCTAAAAAGCCTATAAGAGACTATACCACCCAGAATGATAGTGTTATGAAATAGGGGAAAATTTTGCATGATAATTTTGAATCAAGATGAAAGTAAGCACACAAGAAAATGGATAAATGTGACCGATCCAATTGGAACACACAACATAAACCTTGCACCAACACTGGCCAATTCAAGTTTTGTAATATAAAACATAATGATCAAAGATAAAGCAACAAATGAAAAGTAAATACTAAATAATTGGTCATTCTAAGTGTTATTATATTATAATAAAGTTTGATTTTAATATGATAGTAAAGTTGGATGAAATAGGGGACTAAAAATCAATCTAAGGTTAGTTTCAAGATGTTTGGGCTAAAAGGGATATATGTTGGTGATGGTATTGGATTGGTATTAGGGATTACCCCATCACTTCACAATTATATAGCGATAAGGGTGTCAGGTGCTTTGCCAATACATACCCTTAACTATGTATTTATAATTAGCTATAAAACCAAGTCAGCTTCCCCCTTGTTGATGAAATCCACGTAGGTAGACCTTGGGAAGAAAAATGATTAATGATTTTTGAATGTAAATTGAATTGATAGTGTGTGAAAAAAGAAAAATAGTGTAACTAAAATGGTAATTTTAGAAACCACTTATTTAAACTATGTGATTTAATCTAAGCATGCAAACAACTAAAAATAAAAGGTGAATGAATTACTAATAAATATATGTTGTTTCCTTGATTGAGAATAGTATAGAGTTAATTCAAGTGTCACTATATGTAAACCAAATAAAATAAAGTCAACTAGGTCACTATTGTTATGAAGAATTAATGTCTATAAGAACATAGTCAAACAGGTCAACTATGTCTTCTCAACAAAATACAAACTATAAAACTATGTTGAATGAGATGACCTAGTTGGATGTAGGGCTGCAGTTTTATAGACTATGAAGTTGTGAAAAACAATATTGAAAGAAGAAGTAAAATGATAGAGAGAGAAAGGAAGGGAACTTGATGGGATTGAAGACATTTTAGGTTACAAAATTTTATGCTATGATGTTCAAATGTTGTTTCAAAAATTTTCTAATTGGGTCAACTAGTTTGACCAAGTTTGTAAAACCCTATATGCTAGAGAAGAAATGGTGAAAAGAGTCCATTTGTTCAACTAGGTTTGAAGCCCTATATGTTGATAGAATAAAATAATAGACATAGTTGTCTAGTTTGACTATGTATATAAATCTAGAACTGAAGAAGAATATTGTGATGAATTGATCGATATAATAACCTATATTTGGTGAAGACTTGCATAGACAAAACATAGTCATTTTGAAGCAATTGTGTGTTAAACATGAATACATAAAGTTATAATTATATCGACTGGTTTGATACAGTACTAAAAAAATATTATGTGATGAAAAAAAAGATAGCATGAAACAAAACCTACAAGGGTTAGGTTCACAATAGGTTCACTAGAATATATATAAAGGGAAATGCAACTAATTTATTAATCAATCCTAGCTTAGAGAAGATAAATCTTACTTACACTATTGATTGTTGATACATTATATATTATATATCATGACCAAGATGGATCTACTAAACCTAACCAAGGGATATCTTACCACAATACAATCACTAGAGAGGGTTCTAAATCCTCTAGTCAAACAAAATTATGCAATAACCCTAACTAGGTCCTATGTTTTCATATTCATAAATGTATATGAAATTCAAAGTAAAAGTATAATCTAGTGCTCACTAAATCTTGTGGCACAAAGTGGGAGTAATAAACATAAAAAAAACATGCATAGAAGATCTTTACTCATGTCAATGTATAAGAAATCCTAATGTATGGGAAATAAGTACAAATGCTAATCTATCTACTCTCATAAAAGGAGGAACAAAATTAGGAATATTTACCTTTGAAGATGAACCCACCGAGCCTCAATCTCTCCCTTGGCCAAGGTTATTCACAAGAGGTTGTTATGGTATGTAAGAATAATAAGGATAACTCATCTCTAAGCTACATGACTTATCTATGCATACAAAAGACTTATCCACAAGACAAGATTCATATCTCTAAAGAAAACATTGAAACCCTAAGCTATGCTCCTCAAGAAGAATGGTGGATAAGAAGATGCACAATATATTATTCTTCTTATTCTCTTCCTTCTAAATGGAAAAAATGGATGTGTTTATATAGTTGAATCTAACCCTAAACCTTTTTGAAAGTTTAGCCGACAGGGTCATCCCAATCGACTCTATGTTGTTATTGATTAAAAAAAATTAGGTATTGGTCTAGGTCCACTAGTGGTCTACCTAGAACCTAAATGAGTTTTATCAATTAGAGTACAGGGTTGATGGGGTTGAAAGTGTAATGTAAACTATCAAAAAGGGGTTTAGGCTAGAGAAGGGCTAATGAAAGTGAAAAATGACTAGAGGAAGGTGCAAAAGAGGAGGCAAATATTAGGGAAGTGTTTTTAAGAGATGGTTGTGTAGATAACAAGTGCTAGTATATGGACAAAATACTAAAAAAAAACAATGGTATACCCACCCCTTTTTCTTTGCACCTCTTAAGGCATGTACTTAGAAAGATTGAGACTCAAAGGGGTTCCTAAAAGAGAGAAAGTATCAATAATTGATAAAGTTTGAAAATATAATGTGTATACAATATATTCCTTATAATGGATTTGCTTGCAAAATTCCCACCTGTGATTAATTGATGTGTCTCCTCAAGGAGTTGAGGTCACTCATGCTCTAAAGCCATTATATGAAGCACCTCATATTTGTCCATCTTATACAATAATCCATTAATGATAGTATATGAAAAGGCTCATGAAATCAATTGTTTTTTCTCTCTCAACATAGTGTGCAGGAAAGATTCCCTATTCTATTAAATTGGCTATGTCCTCTATGTTCTCAAGAATTGTAGAGATTTTGAAGAGGGGTGCATTTGGTGATTCATCTTACAGCTATTTAGGTTCTTCTCCATTTTGTGTCTTATTCAAGTGGTCTGGTTCCACATTTTTTCTTTTAATTTTAACATTGATCATGAATTAAAATTCTTGAAATAACATTAACCATCTAGATATTCTTCCACCCAACATAGGTTTATTAACCAAATATCACAAGGCTTAATGATCAGTTAAAAATTCAAAGGGTGTTTTTAAAAGATAATACTTGAATTTATGTAGTGCGAACACTATTGCTAGTTCTTCCTGTTCTATCATAGTATATTTTTTTGTCTACAATTAATAATTTTCTACTTGTGAAATGGATATAATGATCCATCCACCATCTCTTGGCTATGCTAACATAACTCCGACCACAATACTTGAAGAATGTACATGTACATGAAATTGATTACTCCAGTTGGGAAAGACTAATATGGGAGATGTAACTAACATTTGCTTTAGCTCAACAAATGTTGATTGACACTCCTATGTCCATTCAAACCATGTATCCTTATGTAGTAATTTATCTAACGACATAGAGATATATGCATAACCTTTGATAAACTTCCTATATTACCATATATGATCCAAAAATGCTCACACTTTTATAGAAATGTTCAAAGGTGGCATACCCTCTATGACTATGGTTTTGGCTTGATCAATTGAAATTCATTCACTATAGATTACATGGCCCAAAAAAACATTGAGTGGTGTGAAAAATAAGTATTTTTTTACAATGTAATGCAATTTACAGGGATCTATAATGTTATAACATTAGTTTTAGTTTAGAAAAGTGGTATTTGAACAAAAAAATAATATCCTAATAATCTAAATAAAATTATAGAAAATCATGAATAAAGTCCTTGAAAGCAATCACCACAGCCCTAGAAAATACATTTTGAGCATTATTTAGACTAAATATCATTACCTTATATGTAAAATAACTCCATTCAATTATGAATATTTTTTTGTCCTAGTCTTATTCAACTACTTTGATGATAGCCACTAAATTCATCTGTGAAGGAGTATACTTCATGACCTAATACTGATTACAGAACATCTTTAGTGAAGGGTATAGGAAATGGATCATTGATGAAAACATCATTCAACAAATGGTAATCCACATATACCCATTTTTTTCTTGAATTATTAGGCTACACAACCATGGGTCTAACCAAATCCACCATTTTGACTAGATAAATGATACCTACTTCTTGTATGCGATCCAACTCAACCTTCATTGTCAAATTCATGTTGGGATTCAATCTATATGTTCATTTTATGATAGGTCTTATGAACTCTTTGAGCTCAATGCATTTCTCCCCCAATAATGGATCTACATCTTTCACCTCTATGAACTTAATGGTAAAAAACATTCTAATAATCCTTCAACAACTGTAACCCTTTCAAAATTTCATTTTGAGTCCAATAATATCCCAAAGTGACAAGCTTGGGCACATAATCTATCCTAATATTTCCTACTAAATTATTTAAGGTATCCTAATATATCTTGTTAGAACAACTTGAAATGGAATATTACATTTTTATGTGTCCTTCTTACTCCTTGATATGAAGATTTTGTAGCTGTTGATCTTAATTTTGGTCTGCAAATTTGGATTTTGGCTCTTCCACTTCCATTTTTGATTTAAATAACCCATTTAGATTTAAGTCTTCATCACTATTAGTGGAATCTATCAATTCTTACCCATCTATAATACTATTACATGGTTTGATGGATCCTTCTCTTTTTGTTTGTTTGCATTGTAAGTTTGAAGATCTATTTTAGATATCAAGCTAATTCCTATTGTGAAGCTAAGTTTATTGTCTTACTTAGGTATTCTGTTCTCCCATGACATATATTTTTCAATTTATGTAAATAATTATGTAGTATATAATTTTCATCTTTAAAAAAAAATGTTTGGATAAAGTTTTGTTAAACCTATTCCCAATGCTTAGTTTCTTGCTTGCACTCCTAATGTACATACCAAGTAGTTGGACATGTTACCAAAGGTATATGAAAACATGAACCCAATACTTAGGTTTGACACCCTACACAAACCATATGTCTATGCACTTTTGTATATGTAAATTTGGACACTGTCCTTCTTGAAAGAACAACTAATCTACTCTAATAGTAGTTGGATCTAAAAATATGCTCGCATCAATTCACATGGCTCATCCCATAGTAACTGAGTTTCCCTATAAATTGCCCACCATGACGTAAAAATTCCCTTAAATTTAGAATTGAGTGCACTGATTTTATGATCCACATTAGAGACATAACACTCTAACTAGAAAATGAATTGATTGAGATCCTCAGTTGTGAAGTATTGTGACAGTTGGCATTTAGTGGAAAACACCATTCCTAGAGGTCACACCTCATAATCTCCCTAGACCCAATTTAACATATGTGTATTTGAGTCACCACTTACTGAAGATGTTGCTTCCCAAGGTAAGGTACCTTCCAGAGCAGGATCTATGTAATCCATTTTTATCACACCTATATTGTACAATAAATCTACTTAAGACTTGGTTAGAAATCTCATATGGGGTGACTTACATTATTCAATATGAAACTGATGCGCTATTAAATTTGTTATAACTGGTCTATACCTAGACTATCCAACTGGCTATGATTGTATTTAACATTCTAGCTCTAGATTAAAGAACTGGTATTCAACAATTCATACAATGTTATGTTTGTTATTTGAATTTACCATGAACTAATTGTTATCCTCATAAAAATAATGTGACTCTAGTTCTCTAGGGATAACATATGGCTTATGCTCATACTTGTTCAAAGCTATTATATTTATTTTATCTCTTTGGTGCACCTCCAATTGATTTTTCACTATATTGATAATAATTTGACCATTTAATCCCATTTATTACCAATCAAAGAAAAATAATGGGTCTCATCTATTTTCATGTCAGTTAACTTGAAATATCCTTCCAATATTAAGTCAACAACCTTAATTTATAAATCTTCAAGTTGTCTAATTGGTTCTATTCTCCCATAATCTATGAGACTGAGAGTAACTAGACTATAGCTCAATGATGGTTAACCAATAACCTCCCATGTAGATTTGGTATCATATTTACTATGTTTCCAAATTAAAATATAGCATTAGGTACCTCATACCTTATGATTTTAATATCCATTCAAGAGTCAACATCTCAGGGATTTTTAGTTTTTGCATATCACATGATCTTGTTAGTATGCTATTGTCCTCATTGTGTGCACTTGAGTAGATTATGCTAAAGATTTGTAATATTATGATAAATATACTCATTTCATAGAGTGATTAAAATTTATAATAGATCCACCAATCCAATCACTGGTCCTTCTTCTCACATTATGTAATAAATCTGCCCATACATTTATGCATCAATAGCTATAGCATCAGCTTCCAACACATTTTATTATTGTATGTTCTGGAGGACTCATGTTGCTTTACACATGAAACCTTTTTCACTTTCAGGGTCATGATACTTATATTTTTGAACTTCCTTGATTATTTTTTCTTGTGGCATTTCTAAAGGGGAAAATCCTTGTTTTACGTGTTGTTGCCTTATGACTGCTTACATGAACACATTCTCCCTAGGGTGAAATTTTATCATATTTACACTTTACTTAGGTTTTTATTTCCTCTAATTTTATATGACTAGGTAATCATTAATATGATGTTATATTAAAACTCTGAAATAGATGCAATACATTTATATTTGAGGATTAATCATGCAGTTTCATGTGAAGTGGTTATATTTTCCACATAGATAACATTGAATTGGTTGATGCACTTGCCAGTTGTCATTATTTTGACGTCCCTAGTATTCACCATGGTACCCTCCCCTATATCCTCCTTTTTTTTTTTGAAAACCCCAACCTTGTGACCATTTCCCATTGAATCTCCCAAACTAATATTAATGTGCATCATATTTGCCATACCATAGTTTAAGATATAATGGAGCCCAATTTGATTATTGGGGCTGAGGAATCACAGTGTTCCATGATGACTGATATTGATACCATGATGAAGATGAAAACCATCTATCTATATCTTGAGGTTGATATTTTGGTGATGAAGACATCTTACTAGGACCGCCTTTTGTCATGCTAAACATTTCCACAATCGAGCCCAATAATTATTTTCTTTGTAATAGATATCTGATGTGATGGGACTGTGAAGATGTTCTTAGAAATATCTATCTTTAGTTCTTGAAGAGAAATACAAATATTCTTATCATAATTAGTTGACTTACAAAAATTATAGTACAAGTTTTGTGGTTTTTGAATGTATTGCTATAGTAAATGACACTTTGATGTTGCATGTTTTACTACTCTGCATATGTTACATAATTCACTTTTGATTTTATGACAATAATTCTTATGATGTCCTTCCTTACCATACTCCATATACCATATAAATTAATTTGGATTATTTATCTAATGAATCTCATCCATCTTCCTAAGAAAATCATCTATTTTCATCTCAAATTTAGAGCCAATTGATGGAACATCTCCACAATACTCAATCTATTCTACCTAGTGTGTAGCTGATCAAGCATCAGACTTAGTAAAAAACTATGAATATGCAATGGTAAAACTTATCCTTGATTATACCCCTTCTACAAACTAAGAAGCCTTATCTTTATCTACCATGATAAATTCAATTTTATTCATTATGTCTGGAAATATGCGATCGTATTCCCATATTGATTATTTACTTCACTATCGAATATCCTTAAGATCTTGAACGGTTTGAATTAAATAATTATTCATCTTGAATTTTATGATTAGATGGTCTTTAAATTTTTTAAGACTTAGGTAATTAACATCCCTTTTATAAATGAATTCTAGAGCTCGCCTTGCTAAGGCTCATATGAGTTCGTATTTCTTCACATCTTTAAAAATCACTCCCTTAATCTACCATTTCATATCATAGGTTAATAAATATTATTTAGGGTTATAATACCTATAATATTGTGTTAAAAAAATATTCTTGCATTCAACATCATTATTGGTGTACTTATAATTGATAATATGGGCTTCTGTAAACTAGTCCTTACTAGTTTCTTAAAACTAGTTTTGAAAGAGAACCTAACCTCTTCTAACTTCTTATTTATTGATTTCTTATTTTTTTTTACTAAGTTTACCAAATTTATTTGTAAACGATTCAAATCAATTTCTACCTATTCTGACCTCTCCACTTTACTTTATCTTCTTTGAAGATAAAATATGCTTGGGGGATGTGTACTCCCAAAATGAATGATCTATGTCTTCAACTTCTTTAGTCTATGACCTTAAACCTACGATAATTTTATGATTGTGGATAACTTATTAT